>JAAGKR010000039.1:270524-311805 GCA_011419295.1 Clarias macrocephalus | reverse complement strand
GTGCCCTAAGTCTCCTGGAATAGGCTCCTGTGACTCCGCCCACAGGATGAAGCAGCATAGACAATGAGTGAGTGAGTGAGTGAAAAATAAAGGCTTAATGTAACATCATGAGAGAAACCACACACAAAGTTGTAATTTGTAGCTCAATCTTGTAACGGTTCTTTTGTTGTCTGGAAATTTTTTTGGGGTAGATAAAGGAAACCTTGAAGTGTGTGTATGTGTGTGTGGGTGCGTGTATATGGGTGTGTTTGAGAATTTTACTATGTTACAAGCAGGTGTGTTTTATGGCATGACTTCCCTGACAGAGTCGGTTCAGCAGTGCTTTACTGGAATGTTTAAAAAAAATGTAATTGTTGCCAAAACAATTATAGATGTATTATAAATACCATGTATCTGCATTTATAAACATATGCTGTATAAACATTTAAAATCTTGAACATATAAATATGATGGAATGTATATCTGCATTGCACTGTTTTGCCTCTGCCATCTGAAAAATCTTCAAAGCAGCAAATCAGGTAGCCAGAGGAGCAATTATAAGGAGAAAGAAAACAGGATCCACTACTACCATGAAAAACTATTTATGCTCAACAATTTGAGAGGAACGGATGAACAGCCTTGCCGTAGTCTTTAGTAAGAGTGAGTTGGCTAGAGGATTGGAGGTTGGTGATCTCATTGGACATTGTCAGCCAAAAGGTTCAGCAGTGGGCCTTCGGAGTTGCGTAATGTGATTTACGAAGAAAGGCGACAATTTTACATAATGCGTTATATTATTGCTAGTGCTGTTCTGTGAGTAAATTCAAGTAAGGATAACCTTTACATTGTAACTACTTTGTTAATTCGGTACTGTTCTGGTTGTGAATAAAATTATTTTAAAAAAGGTAATAAATTAAAGGAAGGAAGAATTTTGTAATGCTCAGCATTATATAAATATAATAATATATTTATTGTACTACTTTTTTTGAATGTGGTTAAAAAAAAAAAGAACTTTAGTGACCTCTGTGATGTTGATAATGTTCTGTACATCTAGTGCAACAGGGCATTTGTTGTAGTTGGGTGTGTTTTTCTGTTCAGCCTCTTTAGTGCAATTTGAAAACTCAACAAAATCAACACAAAAGTTTAGGTCCCAGTTTTGCAGCTTTTTCTCCATCGAGTTCACACACACTCTCTCTCTCTCTCTCTCTGTGTGTGTGTGTGGGGGGGGGGTGTATGTGTGTCTCACAAACGCTGCTAGCTATATTGCATTCTTTCTGGTTATGCAAGTCACTGAAAGCAAAAAGTGACACAAATAAGTAAAATTGCAGATAGATAGGGGGAGGTTGTTAGAGGGCCCTGAATTTTTAGTAACCCCTGATTACAAGGCATATCACAATTATTTTATGTCATTGTTGTGCAGGATAATTCTGAGTTATGTCAGATGTTGATTCTCCATCTGTACTGTTTAAACTACCTTATAAATGGGGAGTACCCTTTCCATAAATCAGTTTGTTTTATTATTACACTATATACATTATATGCTCTATATATTTTATAGTGATACTTCCAGTATCTCTATTTATCTAACTATGTATGGCTTAAACCATAGTTTTTTTTTCCAAACCTCAGTAGAATATGTAACTGCCAGCAGTGTCAGCATAACAGTTTCCCATCCTAAGCAACATTACTTTTCAACTAGAGATGTGTGTGAGACTTTATTCGGGTAATGAAGTTGTTATTTTTACTTGTACATATACTATGGAATTACTGAAAAATAAATGTGCCCACATAAAAGTAAAACACATCTATTTGTGCAAACCTTCAGTTTCGCCAAGAAGTCATGTAAAATTTTATCCAAAGTTTAAAAAATAAAAAAACAAGAAGAAACAACCATATTTGCATCTGTTTTGTTGACTTTAAATAAAGTATTTATTTTCAGTTCTCTCTAATATTTATTAACTAATAGTTATTTAATCACTAGTTAGCAATGTTACTTCTACATATTTGTCGGATTGTGTAAGATGCACCACCTGACACATTGTAGCACCCATAATCCTCCTTCTGGGAAAAAATACCTTCTCATGTCTTATTCCACATAAGAAGGATGGTGAAAATTCCTCCCTATTTGGAATAAGCCAAGTAAATATTTCGAGGCACTCATATATAGTATCTGTATTGGATCTCAATATAGCTCCTACTCCTGTCAAACCAGGACTAGTGATGACCTTTTTTTTATGAATGAAGGCATAAAACCGATTGCATAAACAAAGAGACTTTTGCTTAGCATTTACAGAATACTTTAAACATAGTACGGTGATTAAAACATTTACATAAAAAATTTGGATGGTGTAAACGTTTTAAAGAAGGCCGTTAGTCCGTTAATGATCCCAGGCTGAGGTGGCTTGGAGCTCACTGCAGTGATTCCCGTGAACATTCAGTGAGTGAAACGCCTGATCCTTTAAAAAAATCGATAGCTAAATTGTTAGAAACCTTTGAAAGAGACACATCTGTCCACAGGAACTGTAGAACTGTACAGAAAATCAGTCATGAACCGCACTTGCACATTACAGGAACTCAGCTGGGAGTTATTGCCCTATCCCCTGTACAGTCCTGCCCGCGCTCCAAGCCACTTCCACATGTTTGCTCATGAGTTCCCCAGAGGCCAGAATTTCAGACGTGAAGCAGGTAGTCTGATCATGACTGCAGCGTACTGAGAAAATTTTCCAAAATACTATCCAAACACTAGTGAAACACCGAGATAACTGGATTAGTGTGGCAGGGGATTGGACTTGCAACACACTTCTCTTTAGCCAATGATCCTTTACCATTAGGTTTCATTACATCACCATGAAATGATTAATCACCATGTGATGATTTTCCTAATGGTTCTTGTTGTAATTATTTAGACATATAATCAACTTATTTGGTTTGAGGTCCTCAAAGTCTGTACTGATTTAAAGATCACAAATTGCTTCCACAGGTACACATTAGATGGTTAGGTTTTTTTTTTTTTTTTTTCGTTTAAACAGAAATGGATTACCATTAATCCATTAATCGAATGTAAGAGCAACAGAGAAACCCACAACTGCTTTTGGCTTTCAATTTTGTCTTGCATATGTAGACCTGCCCCAGTTTGTAAATGGCTTTTACTGTAATTGCCATGGACTTTTGGGAAAGGGACTAAACAATCCAAAAAGTTTGTTGGCTTAACCTTGCTTCACCTCTCCAATGTGATGTTTATCATTAACTCGAGTGTCTTTTTTGGACTAGTTGACACTGGTATTTAAGCTCAGGCCAAAGAACTGTCGATGAGTCCCCAAGTACTGATTATATTAATAAGACTCCTGAATTCCTGCTCTAAGGTAGGTAATAATATAAGGTTACCTAATATAAGGTATTATAACATATTTTTTATATTACTTTGGCAATAAATATGGTAAAGGCATCCGAGTAAACAGACCGTGACTTAGAAATCTTATGTTGGTATAAGGCAACTGAATATGTCAATGATTGAATTTGAGTTTTTGAATCTACTCAGTTGATTACATTTTACTAAACTGTTTAAATGTTTATTTCAATGGGACAAATTAAATTGGGAGTTCAGTATTAAACTTAAGAAAAAAAAACAAACTTAAAAGTTATTTATACAGTGATCCATATTGATGTCTTCCAACTTTTCACAGTTTGGAATAAATTAAATAAATTCTATTAGCTAGCATTTGTTTGTGTAGGGTGTTAACTTTATCATGAATGATCACACTAGCAGTGCTTGCGCAATTTATTAAACACACTTTAACGTCTTCACAGAGGCCTTTACGGCGAGTTATGTTATTGCTATAGTTATATATGAATATAACTTAACACTTCACATGTAAGAAGTGATGCAGTGGGTTTGTTACAGTATCATATTTACATGTAAAGTGCATAAGAGTTGGGCAGTGGGATTAAATGATACTAATGTCACGATAATTACACCACAGTACACTTTTTGGGACAGAGCAGGGATAATTTGTATTTTAAAAAGACAGACAGAAAGAGGTGGTTGATCTAAATCAACTAGAAGGGAAACCCCCCTTGTCTTTTAAAGATGTTGTTAATATGAGGTTTTAATATACAATTTTGGTATCTGCCTTAGCTTATTTACTGTTAACAGATGTTTTAAAGTGATTTAACGATATAAAGGATATATCGATGATGGCCAGAGAGGAGATTTATGCAGGACAGTTGATTACAGAGTGAAATGGCACCTAGGTTTGTGTGCAGTAGGATTGATTTTGTGATGCATCTTTAAAATGTTATCAGCATTGCTTAAGAAGGCACATGTGAAATACAGTCATGAGTGTAACTGAACAAGATTATTTTTACTCATTATCATCCCAAAATTCCTTTGGAGGAGAAACTGAAAGTTGATATGGTCCAGTCAGAGTACAAATTACATAAAAGGACAGAGCTATAAGATTAGAGTTTTTGGTTTTAATGTGAGTTCCACTTATCCGAAAAAAAAGCTTTATAGAGGTGAAACACTAAATAGAAATCACAAATGCAACTGTGAGGAGCAGTGGTAGCTAAAAGTGTTAAGACTTTGAGTTTGCATTTCACAAGTAGAGATAATAGAGCAAAACAGCACTGTATAACTGTGTATAACTATATGTATCACTCCGCATCACAGATGTTCTACATTAACTGTCGGTCACAGAATAGGTGAAAGTAGGTCAGTACAGTCCGCTGTACTGGGAAAAAGAGAGAGCAGCTGCTTGCCAAAACTCACATTCAGAATCACAGAAGCACTTTCAGCGAGAAAACACATCTGATAATGTTATCTCATCTCAAACAGTACTTTGTCTACTTAGTAATTTCTTTTAAGTTGTTTCAAATTGTCTCTGATCTGTTCATGTTGATGTATTTATGCCTAAGGCGAGCTACAAAGCTAACTAGCTTCTAACACAAGGCTAAATCCCAAGTCCCTCTCTAACCCCTAATCAACGGCACTACTTGGTGTGTGGGAGAAATAACTTCATACCCTAGTGCACTAGCTTTCTATTTAATGCTATTTAACATGGAACCCAGAAAGTTAATGAAGCTGATATTCTAAAGCATAATAACTGGAAATATAAAGAGAAACTCCTAAGACTTACAGGACTGTTTATTCTCCTCACCTTTGCCCTTTTGCCTATGTCCGCATCACAGCCATACTGATATCCAGCACAACGGCACTCCCTCACTCGTGTGATATTGCCTTAATATTTGAGTGTACTTTATGATGTGAACAGTAGAATGGTTCTATGTTCTTATGGTTCTAAAATGTAATGAAGAATTCAGGAACTGTTATTTTTACCTTTGCTAATTTCCTAATTGAAATTTTTATTTGTGTATTTATTTTATTTTGCTATTAGGAAAAGGGTTTGATGAAAGCATGTGGAGGCTAGGATGGAGTCTGCTGCTTCTGGCCACCACATGTTGGTTAAGAGGCCACGCCAAAGACAGCGAGGATCCTTCACGCTCTGGGCACGTGTCTGTGGTTATCGTAGGTGGCACTGGAGACCTGGCCAAAAAATACCTGTGGCAAGGATTTTTCCATCTTTATGCCACTCATGTGAGCAAAGGTCACACCTTCTCTTTCTATGGCGGTGGCCTCTCATCAGCTGAGAATGGCACTCCACTGCTGTTTGAGATATTAAAGGAACTGAAATGCCCATCAGAACTTACGGCTGAACGTTGTGCTCTGGTTAAAGAGCAGTTCTTGCGATTGTCCCAGTATCTGCAGCTTAAGAGCGTGGAGGATTATGAAAATCTTAAGGAGAAGATCGAAGTGCAGCTGAAGCAGGAAGGCATGGTGGAAGCAGGAAGGCTCTTTTACATGTCTGTTCCAGCCTTTGCTTATGCTGAAATCGCGGAAAAGATCAATAGCACCTGTCGGCCCCCAGCCGGAGCATGGCTTAGGGTTGTTCTTGAGAAGCCATTCGGACACAGTTTCAACAGTGCTCAGGTTCTAGCCACACAGCTGTACGGTTTTCTGAAAGAGGAAGAGATGTACAGGATTGATCACTATTTAGGGAAGCAGGTGAAACCACATCTATTCAAAATTTCTGAGATCTGTTATTTAAAATGAGGTTTATGTATAATTAATTATTGATATGTTTCTTTCTATAGGTTGTCTCCCAGATATTGCCCTTTAGGAAAAGGAATCATAATATTCTAAAGCCGATTTGGAACAAGCACCACATTGAGAGAATAGAGATTGTATTGAAGGAAACACTGGATTGCAAAGGTAATGACTGTGTTACACACACACAGACAACTTGCTACTGCAAACAAATGACTTCGTCACGCAGTAAACTGTCAAGTTTACATTGCATAAGCCATCTGGCTAATGTGCTTCTTCTTCTTCTTTTTTTTTTTTTTTTTTGCTCTGGCATTTACAGGCCGGATTCAGTTTTATGACCAGTATGGAGTCATCAGAGACGTACTTCAAAACCATCTTACGGAAATCATGGCCCTTTTGATGATGAGCGTACCTGCTAACCTCTCCAACAGTGAAGAGGTCCTACAGAACAAGCTCCGAGTTTTCAGTAGCCTTGAATACATTGATAGGAGCAGTGTGGTTGTAGGTCAGTATCAAGGTTACAATGCAGAAGTCCAGAAGGAACTCAACAAAACAAAGGATCATTTCAGCCTTACCCCAACTTTTGCTGGTGAGTATATGATTTTTAATTTGATTCATTTGGATACTTTTTTAAAGTTGTGATATAATATTAGTACATATATTACCTAGTTGAATGTGTTTGCAGGTGTAGTCATCATTGGAGACGGTCCTCAGTATGATGGCATTCCAATATTTATGTCATCTGGTAAGATGCTTGACGAACGTGTTGGATATGCTCGAGTTATTTTCAAAAATGACAAATTTTGCATTCAGGGATACAACAGTGTCCACTGCAAACCCAAACAGATTGTATTCTATCTTGGCCATGGGAATCTTCAGTATTCAGCAATTCTTGTGAGCAAAAATTTGTTCAAACCAGATCTGGTAAAGAGTGATTGGAAAGAGATTACTGAACATAAAGACATTTCTGTGCTCGGTTTACCACTCTCTGACTATCACATCCAGTCCCCAGAGGTGCCCACAGAGCCTTATTATGAGCTCATATCTAATGTGTTCCATGGACGTAAGGATAGCTTCGTCAGTACTGAGAACCTCATGGCCTCGTGGGCTTTCTGGAGCCCACTGTTGAAGAGCTTGATGAACGTTGTTCCACGGCTATACCCAGGTGGTGCTGCTAACAGTGACTTCCTGAACTTTCAGCTGCAAGGTCGGATGGTTGGTTTTATTAGTGATGAGAAGGTGAACGTCATTCAGCAAGGTCCTGAAGAGAACTTCCAGGTTATGCAAGGGAAGTTCCGCAGTGCTGACATGGTGTCTGCTTGGTCCAAAGAGCTAGTGGAGCGCTTAGCCTCTGACCTGCACAATGTAGCAGAAGAAGTAGTTCAAGCGGAAGGTCAGTTTCATCTGGCATTATCAGGTGGTTCCAGTCCCATTGCCCTATTTCTTCAGCTGGCACAGCAACACTACACCTTCCCCTGGCACAGCACTCACGTGTGGTTAGCAGACGAGCGCTGTGTGCCACCCAATGAAGCAGATTCCAACTTCCGTACCATTCATGACTATCTACTTCAGAACGTCCACATTCCTTACTTCAACATCCATCCCATGCCAGTGCAGCTCAACCAGCGCTTATGTGTTGAGGAAGATGGGGGTGCACTTCTTTATGAGAAGCAAATAAGCCAGATAGTCAATGGCTCTCATTTCCATTATATACTGCTTGGTGTAGGTGAGGATGGGCACACTGCTTCACTTTTCCAAGACACAGATCTGCAGAATAGTAATAAAGGAATGGTAGCCCTGACTGAAAGTCCAATTAAACCTCATCAGCGAATGAGTCTTACATTCACTGCCATCAACAGAGCACACAGGGTAGGGGTACTCATAATGGGGAAACGAAAACATGAGCTTGTTGTTCAACTCAGTAGAATTAAGGGGGAAACTGCAAAGTATCCAATCACAAGTGTACAGCTAAAAAGTGGCCATCTAACATGGTATATCGACTATGATGCACTTTTAGGATAAGAGCCAGTAACCTCAGGAATAACATACAGTGTTTAATAATAGTTTACTATAATATCAGGGACCACGGGGTGATTTAGGGATTTGAATAAAACTCAATTATAAAACATAATTGAAAAGATTCTGGCCATAAAACTTTGTGTAGAAATATCTGCATTAGTGTTTAACTATTTATTGAGAAAAAAATAGAAACCAGGTTGTAGACAATTTCAAATGAACAAACCCACTAAAAAGAAAAAACCGAGAGGTCATATTTTATTATTGTACAATTGTCCACTTTTTCAGCCTTTGGATAATATCCTGTTTTACAACATTTTCTATTCCACATGCTTTTCAGTAGGGTTGCAAAGGGGAAACTATGAAACTGTGAATATTAGTATTAAACGAAAATAAATTTGATCGTTAAATACGTTTATTGTGCTAATTGTAAAAGAAGGGAACAACATTTTTTTACTAATAAACACTCACCTGCTGTCAGTGGTTTATAGACGGTCTTGTAACAGCCTTATGAAGCAAGTATTTGGACATGCTGGTCCTCAAGGAATGCCTGTAGCCTCTGTTAGGGACCATTTTTGAGGTAAACACATGGATGAATGGTCTCATAATATGTTAAGAGTTATGAGACATTGCATAAAAGGGAAATTTGGAGCTATAATTCCAACTCTGAACTAAAAAATTCACTTTGTGAAGGTTGCTATTTGTATGTATGAACGTCTGTAGTCTATCGGCAGTAGTAACAGCAGAATGCTTTCCATTTCACCAAATCTATGCTTTCTTTTTAATTCAGACATTCCAGAAATAGATAAAAAACCATATATGAAATAAATATCTCAGGAAAAAAGTGCCTTATTTTGTAATAGTAATAAATGTTGTGAGGGTGCCACAAATACAGTGGTGTTCTTTTGAAGGTCAACTCCCTGATTAATTAAATATAATATCCAAACAAACAAACAATTCAAATAAATTCTGGAAAAAACATGATCATGCACAACACAGGGAATAATTAATTTCTATGGTGTGGATTAAAATTGCTTGAATATAGGGCTGTGGGTAGTTCAGTGGTTAAGGCATTGGACTATTGATCAGAAGATCCCACATCAAAATCTAGCACTATCACTGTTGGGCCCTTGAGAAAAGCCCTTACCTTTCAACTGCTCATATGTGTGTCTGTCAAATGCAAAATGTAAATGAATATCTGATGTTAAGTATAAAGAGATTTCATATTGGTTTCCTTTTTTATGCCAATTAAAATTATATGGTTTGGTTGAAATGTTTTGACTGACTAACAAATGATATACTCAGTACTGTAAAATCATGCCTGAAATCACAATGTATAACTGGACTGGTGAAATTATAAAGTGTAATTTTTACATTTTATTGTAAAAGTATTATATAGTGATATTATATTCATTAAGGTTCACATGTTCTTTTACCATATAAAAGATTTGCCAAAGAGAGAATACAATTTAATTTGAGTAACCGAGTGACTGAATGATTCTTTATTTATTATATCAATGTTGAGGTCACAAGAACAGTTTTTGAACTACTGGGGGTTTAGGGTTAATCAATAGAGACTATAATATGCCAACTTTCAAAATAATTGGTCTTAACTATGATTAATGATTACAGCAGAAATTATAACATTTACAACAGAAGCAAGTATTTCAATATTAATTGTCATTTATTCAATTTTATTAAAAACTATATTAAGCATGTTTTAAATTATTATTATATATTATAATTATTAACAATTGCACACAATATATGCTACCTTGATTACATACTGGAGTTTAAAATGCACTGTACAGCACATGAAAATTGAGTTGTGTTGCTTGTGTTGAAATCTCTCTCAGTTTTTAAATTGTTTGTATGACTAGCACTGTAAAGCAATATCCTTTGTAACAGGAGCTGAACAAGCTCAGCTGAAGACTCCATCTCAAATTTAACTGGAGGCTCTGAATAATACATGGGGCTGCATGAGGTAGTGAGCCAGACATTGGCTTTCACAACCAGTCTAGAGGCAGGTTTCCCTGAACCAGTTTGGATATGTCCTGTGGAACATCATAAGACAGCCCCTTATCACGAAGAATGCTGTGTAGAGATGTATAGGAAAAAAAAATATATTAATTTTGCAGGTTTGATTGTAAATTCATTCCTTTTAACCTTCTGAGATTAGATCATTTTATGGCTGGCTTATTGCATGTTATACACTGATGTTTTATAAGGGATATTATATGTGCTAAGTTTGCCGACATGATGAAATGCAGTTTAGTGATTTATTTCGGTACTAACTGCAGTCATTTACCTGTTGATATGATACAAGCCCATGAAAGTACCACAGAAAAGAGATAGAGCTCGGGTGTCGTATTCTCCTGGAGGACAAACGTTATACATATTACTTTGACATTATAATACTAAGAGACCTACAGATGACTTCAACGTCCATTTATTAAGAGTTAATATACTTACACACTGGGGAGCACTGAAGGTCAGAATGATGGTACAAAGTCCCTGAGTGAATGAGAGCACTCCAAATGTATGATAAGCTGCCCTGATACTCTTGGGCACAGGGTCAGTGAGGGTAAGGGTTACTGCTAAGCCTTCAACAGACACAGAAATGGTGATGAAGGTGTTATTGTTGCATGATGAACATGTTGAATAGTTGGTACTGTAGTGAATGCCCACCGGTAGCCATGACTGAAAACACAATGAGAGCTATGAGGTTGTTCAAAAGTGGCTTTTCACAGTACCGGGAAGACTTTGGCCTGAAAAGATATCATTAACAATTACCAACAAAGCATTAGGAGGAATGTAGGGCTTAAATTACTTTTTACTCTGAATGTTCTTTAGAGTAATTAATACATACACACACACACACACAATCTGTTGTGACTTGCCTTGTCAATATGTAAAGCTGGGGTGTCAGAAACAGTACTACAAAAATAAAGAGAACTATTTGGCTGCAAGAGAAGATAACCAGAGAATTTCATAATGTCATGACATGACCGCAAAACCAAACTGCAATTCACTCAGCAACATGTAAAACTTCTAAACTGTGAATTTTAATCTAGTCAGAAAGTGTCGCAAAAGTCAGTGTCATATCATTATCTTACAATTTCAGCCGTTGGTCGCGTGGAAGCCACCTGCTGCTCTGAAAAGCCGCATGAACCAAGAAGTGATGAAACATTTCTTTTCTGAGGTTCAGAGTCACAGGCTGTGAAGATGCAAAAGGTTATAGGCTGCCTTTGCAAAAGGTAAACTCACTTTAAAAGAGAGTATGGACAGACACAATAAGATTCAGTACCCTGTTAAAGAAGCAAACTGATTCTACTGTGACAAAATTAAAGAAGGAGAAACTGAGCTCACCAGAATGCTGCTGGTCTTCTCATGTGGGTAACGTTGTGAAGAAAGGCCATTTCAGATCAGCTTTGCATACAGCACCATCCTGTGGGTGGACCAGGCAAAAAAAAAAAAAAAAAAAAAGATATGGTAAAATATAAAACTATTTAGCTATCCAAATTATCTTTGCAAAGCTATTTAACATGTTCATATAATCAGCATTTTTGACAAGGTAAGTTATGTAATAGTTATGTTATGTAATGGAAGAGGACAAAAATTGTCCTATAAATAAAAAAACATGCATGCACACATACGCACACAGCATGTTAAATGCCACCATACACATATAACCAATTGTAAATAATGTATATTATTTCTTTGTACTCTGGAAAAATGCTTAGACCTTTCAATCAAGAATATGTGTAATAGATTGAACATATGCAACTTTTCTTTTTTCACTCCCAGCTGCCGGTGTTAGTGACAATCATCTAGTTAATTTATGCCACAATATAATGGGGAATTGGACTAAGCAGAAAGGTGCTGAAATGCCACCCAGCCTTTCACTGCTGAGAAGAGTGAGTTTGTAAAGCCTGGAGAAAGTCCCTGGTAATGCCCAGGTAGTAGTAATACCATTTATTTCGGTGACTGTGGGAGGAAACCAGAGTACCCAGAGGAAACCCACAAAACACAGATGCACACACAAACCCGCAGCAGGACTTGATCCCTTGACCCTGGAGATGCAAGGTGGCAGTGCTAACAACTACAGCACCATGCCACACACACACACACACACACACACACACACTATGTATATTTTAGAGAATCATTTGGAGTGACTTTTCTTTGTGGTTTTATATTTGCACACAGGTTACATTTCTTTATTTTTCAAAAGAAAAAAACAACTCCAGGATATGTCCTTGGGCTCGTCAGGATGGCTTTTTTTTTTAAGAGAGAGAGAGAGACATGCAGGACATTTTGTAATCAACAGACTTTTATGCGAATCGAAAGGTCGAAGTTTACTCCTAACCAGTAGATGGCGCTGCTTATATTTCACAGCGTACAAACCGCTTCAAAAAGTCAAAGAAAAAAGTTTCTTTTTTCCGCGCAAATTTCTAACCAGTTAAGATCCAAGTCAGTCGTGGATTTGTTTTATTTGCGCTAAAGAAGCTTCAAGCCGAACCTGTATAGAGCAGCAGTTTACTGAAGACGTGTCGTGAAATCGCAATGGATGAGAAAGAGGCGTACAAGCAGGTAGGAACATCATGAGGAGAGGAAGAAGTGGGAAAATACGTGATATCAATGACTCATTCAGATTTGAGTGCGTTAACATGGTAAAGTACTTTTATTTGAGATGTTTTGCTTTATTTTTACAATTTCGCTTGTAGCTAATAGTTTTACAGATTTAACTGATTAGCGATCAGTAATTCATCATTACTGATCGTTTACTTGATTACAGTGGTGGAATGAACCCATCAGTCATATTTACTGCCTTTTTTATGTTTCTTCTCCTCCGCTTGTCTGGTTAAGCTGATCAGCCGTAACATTATGACCACGTGACTAATATTGAGCAGGTCCCCGCTGTTGCCACCATAACAGTGCACTGTGTGTGTGTTCACAACCAGTGTTAACCTTTTCATCAATCTGATCTACACTAGGCTTCACTGTCCATGATCATCAGTGAGCCCTGGCCATCCATCACCCTGTCACCTGTTCACTGGTTTTCCTTCCTTGTATTTCTTTTGTTAGGTCCTAACCGATGCAGACCAGGAACATCCCACAAGAGCTGCAGTTTTAACGTTGCTCTGACCCACTCATCTAGCCATCACAATTTGGCCCTTGTTATAACAGATACAATCTCTTGTGCCAATAGCACCTGGAAGTGGGTGCGTACTGTATAATAGTCAGCAAGTGAACATTTTGTCCCTGAAGTTGACATGTTGGAAACAGGATGAATGGGCAAATGTAAGGATTTGAGTGACTTTGGCAAGGGTAAAATTGTGTTGGTAAGGTGACTGGATCAAAGCAACTCAAGCTCTTTGTGAATGTTCACAGGCTCCAATGATGGAAACCCACAATAAGATTCAGTACCCTGTTAAAGAAGCAAACTGATTCTAATGTTGTGAAATAAAGGCCATTTCAGATCAGCTTTGCATACGGCACCATCCTGTGGGTGGACCAGGCAAAAAAAAAAAAAAAAAATGGAATGGAACCAGTTGAACCGGCAAAAGGCTCTTAGGCAGCCAAGGCTCATGATACACAAAACGCACAAGTGGGAGATTTACTCAATATTAAACAGGTGGTCATAATGTTATGGCTGATCAGTGTACATCAATAATGCCTCTAAGTAATATTAACTTAAATGTTAATCTAGTAAGCGTCTTAATAGAAAAAGTGCCAAAGTTCAGGAATAAACCATTTTCCAATACTACAGCTACATGTGCAAATAAACGTCCTATAGCAGTTCATTTGTATCTACGGTGCGAGCAAAAAATCGGCCGTGGGATGCTCCAGTTGTGTTTTGCATGAAGGAAGAGCAGCATGCAGTAATTATTTTTTTGTGGCCTGAGGGTGTATCTGGTATAACAACTAACAGAAGAGCATTGACAAAGGCGTTTGGATATCTGATAACAAAATTTGAACCGATACTAAGGAAGGCAAACATTTCTTAAAGAATCATTACTGGGTAAGAGACATCCTCAATCGCCGAACAAGAAAAAGTTGTCATCCATCAGCTGGAAAGTTGATGGAAGTTGATTTTCCAGAATTCTCAAGGGCCAGTATTGTAACATCATCAGGAAAAAAAGGTTCAACAATCAACTGTGCTCATTACAGAGTGATTAGGCTTATTGAGGTGTTGAAGCCTAAACTTTGTTCATTGTGATCTTGCATGACAATGCATGTCTAAACATTTTAGCAAAAACTTTTTTAGGTGTAATAACATTAACCCTGTTTGGAGGAGGAACCTGTTTGGCTTGAAGACAAAGATTCACCTCTGATGAAGAAGTGAAGGCAGCGGTGCATTTGTGGCTTGCAGCTCGGTGTAAAGCATTTTTAACACTAAAGTTTGTTGACCGTTGGACAAAGTGTATTGAAAAGCAAGGAGATTATATGGAAAAATTATGTATTTTTGTTTTATAAAAGTTGATTAAAATTAATTCCACAACTAGAGTGCAGATAAATAGTTGTCTCACCCTCGTATTTTGTTATATGAACAAAAAACTAATTTACTGTACAGCTGGTCAGAAGGTGTGCATCATTTGTTGCGATTATGTTGCTGAAAAATTTCATTGACATTCTCCATCTCAGCGACTGAAAGCCGCTGTCCACTACACGGTCAGTAAAATTTGCCAGAGCACAGCAGCGGAGTGTGAGAAGGAGATAAGCAAGCAGGCTGTGGCTGCAATTGCTGAAACCACTTTTAGACAATGTGGTAAGATTAACACACACTGAGGATTATTTCCTACTCAACACTGTGGATTTGTTCACAATCCCTCTACTGTCTTTTTACATTGTAGAAGTATTTGCAACAGATCTGGAGGCCTTTGCAAGGTAAATCTGACCAACTTTCTGCATCCCAGTCTTGCTCATGAAGTAGCTGTGTGTTGCACAACACAATCCATTTAAAACATCCATCAACATGCAAATGCTTTGAGTGTAAACTCTGTAGTGAAGGGACATGTAGGAAAATGTGGCTAATTGTTAAAGAAATTGACTGCATGTTTTTAGACCTGCAAAAATGTGCCATGTTGCTCCCGTTTCAGACACGCCAAAAGACACACAATCACCGCGGATGACGTGAAACTTCTAGCACGAAGGAGCGCAGCACTGGTAACAAATGTTCTATTTAACACTTACATACTGATCGGGTCATTTCTAACCCATGTTGACATTTGAGAGCATACAACACCCCAAGTTACATTATTGTGCCTAAAATTTTAATGACTTTCTTTCTGTGGGCCCAGATTATACCAAAAAAAGAAAAAAAAAGTTGTTTAAAATATACACATTTATGGTAAAAAAAAAAATTTACATTGAGGATGTTCCTGTTCATATTTGACCCATGTACTGTATATTCAAAAGTACTTTCTAGTGCCCATAAGGATGTGTTAATGGGGAAGCTTGAACAATATAGATTGGATTGGTTGTTGATTTCTGTCCAATACGGAGTTCAAGGGAGACCATGACCGCCTTTTAAAACGGCCCATTTGTCCAACATAAGCCTAAATTTGCCTATACTGGCTAATGTAAGCGCCTCCAAAACAAGTAACCCATCAATACCTAGAAATTTGTTTTTGGCTGATTTGGTGGAGTTATGATAACTGAGAGAACTTTATAAATTTGGATATTGACTCCTGTAGTGGAACATCATAGTTGGTACTGTGAGGAGGAACAAGCCCATGCTGCTATTTGCTCTAAATGCAAATGCAGTGCCATTTCTCTTCCTCCATCATCTGTAGTAGCAATTGTTATAGTAGTGCAACAAACTTGATCTGGCCATCAGTTATCAATTAAACAACACAAGTTAAATGTCAGCACTGCATTTATTAATGACTGTTAACATAAATAATAATTGCTAAATAAATTTGTGGGTCAAAATGTGGTACAGAAACTGATTATAAAGGGAAGCTTGGCAGGTTAAAAACAACTCAGGCCGGGTGGTGAAAACTCAGCCGTTGGTCAGTATATAAGGGTTAATCAGTTTTATTTTGAATAATTATGCATCACAATCTCTATCCTCTACATTTTGAAATGTAATCAGTTCTTTTTTTTTTTAAAAGAAAACCTGTTTACTTGAACCAGTTATAACAAATATCTAAGGACAGGAAAGTGTTTGAAACACAAGCTTTATACTACCACAGTAGGTGTTTTAGAATGGGGCAGACACAAGGGGAATGTACTGTTAAATGTTTGGGGGTAAAAAGAAAAAAAGGATTTGTCATGTCGGTTTCCCTAATATTGGCAGAGTAATCTCCATAGGATTTATCACGCCAAAGCAGTGTTTATCCAGCTGTCTAGAGATTGGAGTCTTTTAAATTATATTTGCTTAGATTCACATTTTAAAACAGTTAATGGAAGGGAAATGTCACCCAGTCTGTGAAAAAAAACAGCTAAAGTAATTGTGACTCACTGTTTTCATCTTAATCATATGTAGATTGACTTATGTAGATACCATTGAACCACAAAAAATGACTACAGCTGGGTTTTCAGAGTGCATCACAAATGTGCTTTAAAGTTATAAGTACTGAAGAATCGAATAGTTCAAGTTCAGAGTTTGTCTTTGTAGGTTGTTCCAGTTTAAAATCCAATCCTGTTAAGGACATTTATATTTAGCCATGTTTAAGAGACCTGCAAAACAAGGGTGTTGATCCACACATTCCTACAGAAATAACTAAGTGCAGCACTGTATTTTTATATTGTCTAAACTGTTTTATGCCACTATAGTCCAGCCACATCCAAAAGAAGAGTGAAGAACTAGCGATAAATAATGAGGAGCTGAGGGAGAAGAGGAAGAATGCTGCCAAGAGAAAGAGTAAGGAGATGGAGGGAAATGAGGAGGATGAGGCAGAAGAGACAGAGAACTGATTCATGTGACCATAATCTTATTGACTGACATTGACAGAAATTTATTAAATAAGAGGAAATATCACAAATGTCATCTGAATGAAAAGAATTTAAAAGATACAAGAACTGCATCAATTAATTACTCAAAGCCATGCCTCAAGATCATGTATTTTATTGTAATATAGAAGATGCAAAACATTTTCACTGCCTGTGAATGTAAAAATTGTGACTGTATAAAACAGTGTGAATAGGTAAAGAGTGAGACATTTGGTAAAATATAAACGGAATAAAGACTTTTTTGTACCACAAATCCCACAATTGACCTCATTTAAAAATAATCAAAATTGAGGCACTATTGACAAAAGGACCAATTATTGCATCATGTAGCAAACTAAAATTTTGTACAAAACCAGTATTTTTCCATCATTGCCATTTTACACCAGAATGTTTGGGCCATTGCTCTAGATCCAGAGTAAGTACAATAAATCCTGCATAAAGATATTTTTAGCAGGGCAAATCTTGATATCTGGCTCTAAAAATAAAGCCCAACATTGTGGTGGCTATTGGTTAGCTACATTCTACAGTTTGTTTTTCTGTTACCAGAGACGCTAATGGTGTAATGGGGAACCAGACACTCCTCCATCTTCCTCCGTCCCCAAACGGACATTCCATCTGGGGTTCAGACGCAACCTGCAGCCAGCCATTTTCCAGGCCCCTAAATGTGTGAATTCAGTTAGTCTTATGTTTTTTTTTCTTTCCCCATTCATATCACTTGAGGTAATTCCAGTATGGAAAAAAAACTGATTCAAATTAAGTTTTATTGGAGCACTCCCTTCTTTTCACAAGCCATATAATTTGTTTTTGAAAACATTAAGCAAATTTTATGTAGAAGAAATTAATTTCACAGACATACACATCACTCAACATACAGGTCTCACTTACACAATCACTCGTTCTCCCACCCCCTCAGTGGCCACTGAAGATGTCATCCACAAAGTTCACACTTACAGATCAAATCACAAGGAAAAGCACACACACCATACAGCATTCAGATCAGTTTTATAGAAGCAAGACCAAAAAAAAAAAAAAAACAAAAACAAAAAAAATACTCATCACAACATTCCACTAGCTATTTAAACACATTGTCAGTATATGATAGGAGTAAAGCAAAATGGGAAGCCTAGGAGGGAAAATGTGATCCTTCAGGTGCTGATAAACTAATTGTCCATCTGTTCAGGGTTGTGTATAGGTGAAGCTGGGAAGTGTCACAAGCTCTCATTCACACGCTCACAAAAGCCACCCAGTCACGTTTTAGCTCTTTCATCGCACTCACATCAGTCTTTTTCGCTCGCTCGCTTCCATGCCTTCCTTTCTCTCTGTTCGCTCACTCTTCGCCACCACCAAGCGCACTCAACAGTTGTTAGAAATGTTCACTTTTTTCTTTACAGTTCTTGAGAAATCAGAAAAAATATGCTGCCTACAAAAAAAAAAGAGAGACACCCACCGTGTCAGCGAGCCGAGCGAGGAGAGCTTTTAGACATGAGGAAGATGGCATTATGACCTCAGCCGCACAGTGCTGCCATAGAGGGCCTTCTTCTCAGGCAAAACCACAGATGGCAACTGCAGAAGAGATTTCGATGAAGGCTTTTTAAATGTATCTTCCTGCAAATAAAACATGTACTTAAAAGTCTTATTTTTTCAACCAGATTCTTCCCAATGCAAGTGAAAAAAAAAAAAAAAAAAAACTAAAAGGCTTTCAGAAGGTATAAATTTTGTGGTCTGGAAAACATGCACGTTTGTGACCACAGACTAAACTGCATGCATTTTTAAGAATCCAGTTGAAATATTTTCTACCCCCAAATTAACAATATAGCATACAGAGGTGAAAAAAAAGTAAATTACACAGATGATGTTTGTGTAACACTGTTTTAAACTTTTATCTAATCTCTTGATCAAATGTAGAAAAAGATTCTGGTCTCCCCCAAACTCCCCATTTGCTTGTACTCCCACTCCCGCAATGCACAAAAAGAGTTAAGTCTCTCAGAAAATACTTACCAAACACACACTAAAAATACCAACACTTCAACAATCAAACCCAACCACTTACATCCCCCACCCCGTAGACTTGGACTCCATACTGGAGCCAAAGCTCGAGTTAAACCCACTCCCACTGCTAGCAGGGTTAGAGCCTGCGCCCCAGCCGAGTGCAGCTGAGCTGCTGCTGTAGTTGCTGTTTCCTGTACTGTACTGCGCCTGGTCTCGGGCAGAGCTTGCACCGCTCGCGCTCGAGCCAGATGTAGCTGACTGACCCTGCTGTGCCAACATTCCCATCATTCCCCAGCTACTCTGCAGGGCGGCCTGAGCAGCAGCCATCATAGCTGGGTTCAGATTGAAGTTGCTGAAGTTTCCCAGGCTGCTGGAGCTACTGCGGCTGCCTCCGAACGCCTGAGCACCAAAGCCATTGCCGTAGCGGACCCGATCCATCATGTGCCCCCTGCCACTGTGCTTGGGTTCAGCATTGGATATATGAACACTCACTCCCTTGATGATTAGGTCCTCCCCACACAGGGAAGCAGCAATCTGTGCAAGGGAGATTGCATAAATTGTGTTTAGTTTTTACTTTTAATCATCAGCTATATATAGCAAAAAAGATTTTAAATATAAATTTACATATAGATTTTAAATATGATTAAATCCTACAGTCATGCTGTTTGGATAAACTGTATGTTAAATGATTAACATGACATACCTGGTCATCAGCAAAGGTAACAAAAGCAAATGCTCGGAAAGGCTTGGGGATGAAGACATCAGTAACCTCGCCGTATTGCATGAAGAACTGACGCAGATCATCAGAAGTCAAGTCCTCCGTGCAACGGCCAACAAACACCTTCCTGCTCCTCATCGGCTCATCAGGACCTTGCTGTTAGAGACGACACGAAACATCCACTCAAAACTTTTGACCTCAAGTAACCTTGCCTTAGACATTGACAGAATGAAGCGCAAATGAATAAAGCCCAGTTCTCACATTCATGATTTTTGCTATTATGTATTTGTAATCCTATGGATCTGTACATATCCAAAAGCCATAGCTGAACAAAAACCAACTGAAGAATCTGCAGAGTTTGAAACTGATCCAAAATATTTAATCTTAAGTGTTTTAAAGTGCAAGTGACATCACTGCGCTCTTTTAACTTCAATAGTAAGGCTTAAATATGAAAAAGTCCTAACAAATCCTGCCTTCTGCAAAGACTTGTTGCAAGACTTAATCTCATATTGGTTACGTCTTGACTGGTAATGAATGAGGGCCGATTCTAGAACATAAAACAGGACAGAAATCCATGTTTGTAGTGCAGTTAAGCACCATCAGTGGGGAAATGGCAGTGAGACAGGGAGGCGCTCCTAACCCTCTAAACAGTACGCTGCATTTGGTGATCGATGTAAACGTGCACGAGTAGCAGGTCAATGCTAAGTTCACCCACCATTATTGTTCTAAAAACAACAGTATTTCCAAAGCAGTTTACATGCGACACCGGAGGCTGACACTGTTGTTTTCCTTAAAAGCACACACATCTTATTGAAGGGGTCTTCACGGTTGTTTTATAGCACATTCGCAGTACAAAATTGCATCAAGAATACAACCAAGGAGTTTTCTAAAATTACTAAAGTTGAGGTAAGAACTGTCGAATGCATAGTTAAAACCTATAAGGATAGTGTTGAACCAACTTTACCAATGAGCAGGCTTCCACATGCATCATGCAATGAGAACTTGCAGGATTGGGACTAAACAGCTGTGGCACAAGGAATGATTTCTGAACACGAATTGGCTTCCATAAACTTAGTCATAAATGTAACCCAATGCAGATGTGTTTGATAAGACCAAGTAGTGGTTCAACTATTTCTCGCATGTTCTATAACTTGTGGATTGTACTGATTTGATCAATAAATATGTGATCTTTGCCATCACATGACAGTGCCACAATGGTGTCACAGATTGACTAGGAAGGCACGAATGATCACGAAGACGCTCAAGTAAACATACTTACAAATCATTAAAAAGCCGTAGTTCCACTGCAGGTTTTTGAGCATGTAAATAAACATTTGTGCCCCATACTGGCAAGCTGTAGTGCATAACTACAGGTCCCCCTGACTCATCGTAATAAGCTATGATGTCACTATATGACTACCTACTTCTCAAAAATTATTCATAAAACCTATAGTGCTTCTATGCAAAAATCTTAGTCAGAATTAGGTCTAAAATTGGCAAAAAAATTTTAACCTTTGAGTTGGGTAGCTTGCAGTCACACCACCTCCCATCAATCATGTGCCGCTGGGTAATCACTTTACCCTGGGTCTCCCAGTCAGCAAATCTAACAAAGCCAAAGCCTTTGGAATTTCCAGTCTTTGCATCTCGTTTCACCTATATAGAGAAAAAAATAAACTGCCTTATCACACTATATGCAAAAACAAATTAATTATTCACAAAGATGTGAGAGTCAAGCTCTACTCATGGACACTTTATAAATACGGCATAAGCAACACTGGAAACTTACCTGTACCATGATTACATCACCGAAGGTACTAAAGTAGTCTTTCAGGTCCTGTTCTGTAGTTTTCCATGGCAAGCCCAACACGATCAGATCCGAGGTCTTCTGGTCTCCCCTCTTGATTTTTGCAGATGAGGCATCTATCTCATCCATTTTGCGCTTATTGTCTGCTGATTCTTTAAATTGGAGAGCAACAAGATGAGCGTTTTCTCTCTTGACAATCTCTAGAATATTTCTAACTTATAACTTCTTGTTTTATTTGCACCTTTGTGTGAGCTGAACTATAAATTGCTTTGTAGTCCTTTAATCCTCAATAATTTACTTCTTTTTTTACACATAGGCCTATTTAAGGTTTACATTAATACTTTTGTAACTGACTAGATTTGTGGTGCACAGTGTGGGGTACACAGACCACCTGCAGTCTGTAAAATAGCCTGAGGATGCATGATTTCCTTTTATATTTTGATAGTACTTTTAAAAGATCCATTCGAGTTTATGTGCCTGACTGACTGACCACTTTAAATGTAAGGGTTCCGTTCAGACTATTTGTTGATATTTAGTGCTCTTTCAGCACTTAGACTTTACAGACACCTCGAAAAACTACTAATTGTTTTGGATGAGCTTTCCAAATGATTTAAGGTTACTCGTGTCTCGATGCTGCCTCTGATTTATTTACCAGTTGAGTAAAATTTATTCTGGGTTTGTTATTGCAAACTAATGAATTACATAAATAAAATAGTGAACCAACCTTTTGGGTAACTGACGACGAAGACGAGGTTTCCCCAGCCGTTCTCCGGCGCGTGCAGCACGCCGTCGACAAGGCGCACGCCGCGCATGCACTGAGAAATATGGCTCCGGTAGCGCAGGCCGCACGCGCCTGGGAATTGCGCCGCCACCGTGGACAACAGCACCGTACCGTCGTCTTCCGAGGGAATCTCCATCGGCTCTTCGTTCTCCTCCTCGGCCACGCGAATGTACATGTCAGCCATCTCAGCTCTGTTAGCAAAAAGAAATCTCTTTACGATTTGAACTGTGGAAAAAAATACAAACGAGGTCCTGACGGCTAAATGCTAGCTCTGCTAGCGCACGCGCTAAGGACGCACTTTAATAACGTAAAATGGTTAGTTGAAAAAGAAACCCAAATTTTTCTTTCAAATTTCTGCGAAATGTACCTTAGTAAGACAAACTTGCTGTTATTTTAGAGGAAACTGAAATGCTAGATCACAACAGAGCAGACGGCAGCCCGGCCAGGTTTGTGCTCTTCCTTTGTTAGCGGTTGCTGCTCTCGGGCTCAGTCTGGCCCCTCCTCTCGGCGCGCGCGCTGATGGTTGAATGAATGAGCGAGCACAGCCGCTAACGCTTCCTCTCCACTGCGCGCGACACACTAACCCTGATATTAACTCTATTTGTAGGTAAATATGGGTTCAAAATCTTAATATGGTTTTAAAACAAACAATTATTACGCTTGAGTTCTATAAACGTCACGCGCCTGTTGTTTTCCTAGCGAAAGACGTTATCCAAGTCATGGAGGAAATACGTCATCTTCGGAAGGAACCATTTTTTTCACGGCACAGTGAATAGATACAGAACCAACAGCATTTAGTCACAACGAGTTTCACATTAAGGTGACATAAACAAGAACAAAAACTCATACTTACAGTACTTCTTTTCTCCTTTCTATTAGCGTATTTCCTAAACGTATCTTGTTCCGTGGGAATTAACGGGCCACATGAAACCGGAAACAGTTCAGTGGGCATGCGCTGTTGTCATGTCTGGGGAAACAAAAGACTTTTATTTTTGTAATAGGCGTCTTGTTCCCTACTCGTATCCAGGCAGATAACGTTCGTTACAAGCTATAATTAAATACGTTACATTTATATTATTTACCTAAAAAAAATTCACATCATCCTGTGTATAAAATGGATGATAAATAGATGCTAAAGGCATAAATTATACGAGCAGAAGGGGGAATTGTCAGGTCACCCGTAACAAGATACCTAAAAGGCCTGAAAAAATCTTCTAACACATCTTCTAAATTTGTATCTTTTATCTTGACTTAAAAAAAGTTAAGAATTTTCTGCCACTATTTAAATGGGACATTTGTGTAGTGTTGTTTTTCATGGTATACATGTATAATTTATGATTTATTGTCTACATCCTGGAAGTGGAATTTTTTTTCACAACTATAAAATATGGCATTAAGTTACAAACTCAACAGTCAGTTATCTTAGGACGAAGGTCAGCTGTTCTGGAATAACACTTGCAAGAAAAGTGTTGTCAAGTGCATTTGCAAAACCCATCAAACACCATGATAAAACTTGCTCTCTGCTGCAGATGAGTAATTAATTTAGAGTTACCAGCCTCAAAAATCACAAATTTACAGCGCCTCAAATTAGAGCCAATATGAGGCTTTACAGAGCATAAGTAGCAGACACAACTCAATATCAACTGCTCGGAGGAGATTATGGCATATGTTGGTTGCTTTCACCATTGTTTTACAAAATAGAAGAAATATAAATCAGGAAATACCATATTGAATTAGAGGTATTTGACTGTACAGTCGTGGCCAAAAGTTTTGAGAATTAAATAAATATTGGAAATTGGAAAAGTTGCTGCTTAAGTTTTTATAATAGCAATTTACATATACTCAAGAATGTTATGAAGAGTGATCAAAATGAATTGCATAGTCCTTTTTTGCCATGAAAATTAACTTAATCCTGAAAACTTAATCCTTTCCACTGCATTTCATTGCTGTCATTAAAGGACCTGCTGATATCATTTCAGTAATCGTCTTGTTAACTCAGGTGAGAATGTTGACGAGCACAAGGCTGGAGATCATTATGTCAGGCTGACTGGGTTAGAATGGCAGACTTGACATGTTAAAAGGAGGGTGATGCTTGAAATGGCTTCATAGGCAAGGATATTGTGGCTACTAAGATTGCACCTAAATCAACAATTTATAGAATCTAGAACTTCAAGGAAAGAGGTTCAATTCTTGTTAAGAAGGCTTCAGGGCGTCCAAGAAAGTCCAGCAAGCGCCAGGATTGTCTCCTAAAGAGGATTCAGCTGCGGGATCGGAGTGCCACCAGTGCAGAGCTTGCTCAGGAACGGCAGCAGGCAGGTGTGAGCGCACAGTGCGCGCACAGTGAGGCGAAGACTGGAAGATGGCCTGGTGTCAAGAAGGGCAGCAAAGAAGCCACTTTTATCCCCAAAAAAAACATCAGGGACAGATTGATCTTCTGCAAAAAGTATGGCGAATGGACTGCTGAGGGCTGGGGCAAAGTCATATTGTCGGATGAAGCCTCTTTCCGATTGTTTGGGGCATCTGGAAAAAGGCTTGTCCGGAGAAGAAAAGGTGAGCGCTACTATCAGTCCTGTGTCATACCAACAGTAAAGCATCCTGAGACTATTCATGTGTGGGGTTGCTTCTCATCCAAGGGAGTGGGCTCACTCACAATTCTGCCCCAAAACACAGCCATGAATAAAGAATGGTACCAAAACACCCTCCAACAGCAACTTCTTCCAACAATCCAACAACAGTTTGGTGAAGAACAATGCATTTTCCAGCACGATGGAGCACCGTGCCATAAGGCAAAAGTGATAAGTAAGTGGCTCTGGGACCAAAACGTTGAAATTTTGGGTCCATTGGTCAGTCCTCAAGAGGCGGGTGGACAAACAAAAACCCACTAATTCTGACAAACTCCAAGAAGTGATAATGAAAGAATGGGTTGCTATCAGTCAGGATTTGGCCCAGAAGTTGATGGAGAGCAGCCCAGTCGAATTGCAGAGGTCCTGAAAAAGAAGGGCCAACACTGCAAATACTGACTCTTTGCATAAATGTCATGTAATTGTCGATAAAAGCCTTTGAAATGTATGAAGTGCTTTAATTATATTTCAGTACATCACAGAAACAACTGAAATAAAGATCTAAAAGCAGTTTAGCAGCAAACTTTGTGAAAACTAATATTTGTGTCATTCTCAAAACTTTTGGCCACGGCTGTACATTGATGTTTTAAATGCCTATAGGTGACGCAGTGATGTGGTGGTTTTCACTGTGGCTTTGCACCTCCTGGGTCAGGTCCCATCTCAGGATTGTGTGCGTGGAGTTTGCATGTTCTCCCCATGGATGGTGGGTTTCGTCTGGGTACTCAGTCTATGCAGAGTATGCCAATTGGCATTTCAAATTCAAATGTTATTTGTCACATCCACCATCATACACAGTACGATATGCAGTGAAATGCTTAGACGACTGCCCTTGATCTTAAAACAAAGACTATTAGTAGAAAATAATAAATATGAAAAACAAAATAGAATGTAAAAAAGTTACTTTATCTAAGAAATAATTTCTATATGGGAAATAAATATTAAAAATAACAACTAAATTTGAGAAGAAAAAAAATATATAAGTAAATTTAACTAAGAAAGAATAAATTTAACTAAGAAAGAATAAAATATCTGTATAATACAAAATATATACTATAAGAAAGATATAAGAAAAACCTAGCTGTACAATAGAATTGTGGAAATTTATGTGGGAATGGAGTGAACATAAATAGAATAGAATGCTCAGGGGTGTGCAAATATGCTGTAAAGTGGCATATTAAAGTGACTTGTGTGCATATTTAAAGTATTGTATATGCATAATGTCCATGAGTGTGCAGGTGTGCAGTGACCTTGGTGATTGCTTTCCTGACCTCAACAGACAGTACATTGCTGGGGTGGCTGAGGTCCTTCATGATCTTCCTGGCCTTGGTCCAGCACCGCTTGCTGTAGAGTGCAGGTCCTCTGAAGAGCTCATCTGTCCTGCATGGTGATGTTTCCCGTCAGGATGCTCTCTATGGTGCAAGAGTAGAAGTTCCTAAGCACCTTAGAGGGCAGTCTAAAGTCTCTCAGGCGTCTGAGGTGGTAGAGACGCTGCTGGGCCTTTTTCACCACGGTGTTGATGTGACAGGACCATGACAGGTCCTGCGTGATGTGAACACCAAGGTATCCGAAGCTGTCCACTCCCTCCACTGGGCTCTTGTTGATGTCGGGGGTCTGGTAGTTCCTGCTTTGTACTAAAGTCCACTATCAACTCATTTGTCTTGCTGACGTTTAGAAGGAGATTGTTCCTCTGGCACCAGTTTTCCAGATTTCCAGTCTCCTTCAGGTAGGCCGTCTCATCGTTGTAAGTGATCAGGCCCACCGCGACGGTGTCGTCAGCAAACTTGATGATGGTGGTGGAGTTGGTAGAGGCTACGCAGTCGTGTGTGTACAGTGAGTACAGTAGAGGGCTCAGAACACAACCCTGGGGGGCTTCAGTGCTGAGAGTGATCGAGTCCCCATAGTTTTTGAGGGTGTGCTTGCTTGCTTGTGGATTGGCCCACTGTCCATGGTTTACCCCACCTTAAGTCCCAAAAGATAGACTCCAGGCCTCCTGCAGCCCTGTCCAGTATAAATTGTATAGAGAATGAAAGAGAGGGAGAGTACATAATAAGGAAATCACAATTAAGCTCTTACTTAATGCTATGTCACACCAAAATATGTTAAGACAAGTTTGTTATTAGATGGGAGAGATGACTCCATGTTGGTTTACAAAGAAATGATAATCATGTAGATGATGTTTTGTAAATAAAGCTACATTGTATTACATGTGCTACATGTGCTAAAAACAATTACGTTTCTCTTTTGGGACACTGTTTACCTTCAAACGGAAATACTACAAAAATACTTATGAATCCAGGATAAAGGATAAGTTAAAATCAATGGACCTTTGTTTTAAATAGTGCAGACTGCAAACATTCAGACAGTCAGAATAACCACTGTCTTGTCCCTCTAAATACTGTACCCCTACAAGTCCTCCCCCTCTTTTAAGCTGAGTCCTCCTCCTCTTTTAAGCTGAGTTTGGTTATAAAAGTATAAAACCACCATACCTGAAGATGGTGCTAATTGATCAGTAAGACTTTCCATAAATACAAGCTTCATGGTAAACTGGAGAAACATACATTGTTCTAGAAAACTCGCTCAGATAGATTTTTTTGATAATCCAATTTTAGACTCAAAACATCTTCCACTATCAGTCACATATCACCCAGTGCTAACCCCAGCAGCCTGAGCCAATCAAAATATTTCAGATATAAGCTGAAACAACAATATAGTAGGGTCTGTATATTTGATTGAACAATGTACAATATACTGTAAACATACTATTTTACAGTGTGCAGATTGGCTTGTTTAGGTTGAGTTCTTCTTCCACACTATATGGTAAAAATATATAATATAGGGTAGGATTATAGTGTTTTTCTTCCCTGTAAATTTCAAATACATTATGGTTTATATGGTGACTGTTTATTATTGTCTACTGTATATTACCCTTATTACAGGATCGCTGTATACTTCCATAATTACATTTGTTTATTTCAATGTTTTACATATAGCTTTTTTTATTTCCACATTTAAAGAGATGTGACTAATGAAAGTCTGAGGTTTCATTATAAATGACCAAACATTTATACACATATCAGTACAAATATTAAAATATTTTTGCCCTTCATGTGATTTTGTCATGTTTCACATGCTGCTGTGCTAACTTCAATGAGTACAATAAGTGTTTAAAGCTTTTTCATATATTCTTATTGTTCTCAACAAATTATTTAATTAAACAAGTAATTATTTTTTTATTTTTATTTTAATCAATATTTTCATAATAATATACATTTACTATGTGTCCCTGAAGCTGAAGCTCACCCTTTCATTTTGGGGTACCTAGCCCTTTGAGAAACTGGCTGATATAATCAGCGACATCACCACCATCATGTTCTCTTTCTCGGTGGAGGTTGAAACAACTGCTGTGGGTGCAGCCACTATTTACACTTATATTTCATGTTTTCCATATTTTGTTTGAGGTTTTATGTTGTCAAACTTACATGTCCACCCTGTCACAGTGAAATATTAATAAACAGAAAATCCTTTCAGAAATTCTAAACATATTTGATAAACAGTACACAGTCATTGTCACCGGTGAATCACTTTGACAACTGAAGATCCACCATTTGCTCAATAAATGCTAACATTAGCAAAATATGTCCACCCTGACCAATCATCAATCCTTCAATGACAAACTGTATGCGCTGGCTTTGCCATATTTTGGAGTGATTTTATTATTATCAACAGACTTTCCCCATTAATTTATAAATATTTTTGAGAAAGGGATAATATATCTTTTGGAAAATGTAAATTTTATAATCACTATGCAATGAAAATGTACTCTATCCTCTTGCTCTCCATATGCAGTTGATTTATAAAAGGAGTTGGAGCTTAACCTACTTGCATTCCTACAAGCCTAAAGGTCTAATAAAGTTATATGATAAATGGAAAATCTCAGATATTGTTTTGGAAATTATAATGTTTGTTTAAAGTGATAGTGACCCATTAACACCTTGTGATGAAAGAGATCAGAGGAGAATGGCCAGACTGGTTCAAGCTGACAGGAACGGTACAGTTACTCCACTAACCCCTTTTAATAACTGTAGTGAGCAGAAAAGCATCTCAGAATGCACATCGAACACAACACAGATTTCCACTTATACACTGTTCTTATATATTAATATACCTTACTTTTACCTATATTAACAACAGACATACACTCACTGGCCATTTTAAGATGAATGTACAGTATGTACACCTGCTCACTCATACAATGATCTAAGCACTCAGTCATGTTGGGGAAAAGTGTGATATCCGGAATATTTAACAGGCTGGGTTAAGTATTTCAGAATGTAGTGATGTCCTGGGATTTTCATGCAGAGCAGGTTCAAAAATGTACTCAGAGTCATGTAAAAAAAAAAAAACAAAGAAACATCTGGTGCTCAGCAGTTCAGATGGCAGAAACACCTTGTTAATATGCACCGTCAGAGGAAAATAGCCAGACAGCTTCAAGCTGAGAGGAAGTCTTAAGAAATTTAAATTACAGGTCTTTAATAAATTACAACAATAACGAGGAGAAAAGCATCTCAGAATGCACAAGATGAAAACTCCTTGATGAGGACGGGCTAGAGCAACAGAGGCGTACCAAAACTGGACGTTCCACCTTTTATAAAAGGGATCTTTACCCATTGTAGACTCTGATTCCTTTTATCGTTCAGCATTTGTACAGTACCTAGTGTGCTAGTCCAGCAACTTATTGTGTCATGTTTTCGCTTAATTTGCCATGTTTATCAAAATATTTCATAGTATTTTCTAATATGTCACAATACACTCAGGAAACACTTCTTAATGAACTGCCTCAGGTTAGCTTTGGCTCTGTAATGTCTTTGAAATGAAACTGATTTCGGTTCGTTAGAAAAGCTCAAATAATAAAAAGAAAAAGGCAACACACTGAAATATATCAATATATTTATATATTTTACAAAACAATAGAAATTCTACCAATAACAATATATGTATGTTCACAGTTGGTGTTATGATACCACATTGAAATAATGTCTATATAAGATAAACCAAGGGCACACAGTGACAGTCCACTGAGCACAGATTGATGATTTTCTGTTCAAACACATCTTCTAACCCTAGTCATTAACTGACAAGATGAGTAAGGTGTGTTAGAAGAGGAAATAATATAAACTGGGCTGGAGTCCTGCTTTCCAGGCTGTTGTTGTGTACCCCTGAATTAGACTGAACATGGCATATCTTAATAACATAATAGAAAGGAAAAACATCAATCCAACATTTCCTGTCAGAACGGTTGCATGAAGATAATAGTGTGAACACGAGGGGTTTTACTGGTAACAGTTGATGTGTATTAGGCAGCTACCTATGTGTGCTAGTGTGATGCTGACTTGCAGTTGCTTTCAGTCCAGTTTCACTGCTTATTGTCCTTTCAGTAAAACAACGAGCTCAATGGCCAGAGTGGGTGGAAATCATCTAGGCATCAGGCAGTAACACTGACAATATAATGCAAAGTAGACAGCTGCATTTTGGTGTGTGTAGGTGTGTTGAAAGATAAGTTGTGACACTCAGCAGGATAACAAAAAGCAGCAAAAATAAATATCAAAAGAATTTCTTATCAGTATACAAAAAGTCTTTAGCCTTTTTTTTTTTTCAAACTTTATCAACGAGTCTGGCAAAAATAAAGGCCTCAAGGAAAGTCTGCCAAACAAACTCGTCCCGTCTTGTTTTACAGAAACTTCACACCAGAGACTCCATGCTCTCTGCCTGATGGACTTTATCAGTTTTCAGAATCCTCCCATGTTTGTCCAGACAGGAAAAGAGAACTCCACCATCTGTACTACCAACCAGGCTGAGCATTGCTCTGTAAAGATACTGATAATGCTCCTGAAAAAGAGGTGCAGAAGAAATAAAAGAGTAATACAGATTGGAGTTCATATTCCGTGTATCAATGGACATACAATACATTCATTAAATGATTAAATATTAATCTTTATAAATAAGACATGATCTTTAATTCAAAATTATTATTATTATTATTATTATTATTATTATTATTATGGTTTAATGAAATTCTACTTTAGATTCAAGATTAAAAAGGCTTTACAGTATTTGCCATTTGTACACATACTGACAATATGAGTGCATTATAATTTCGTGTGCAGAAACTCTGAGTCAGTAATAAGAAAAGAAGGATGAAGTAAAATTAACATGTACAGTGGAACCTCGGATTGCGAGTAACGCGGTTTGTGAGTGTTCCGCAAGACGAGCAAAGATTTTTAATTAATATTGACTTGGTTTTGCGAATACCGAGTATCATGTATCACACATGCGCTTCTCGTTTTGATGCCGAGTGTCACGTGATCACAACTGAGCCAATGGTTTTTATCTATCTTTCGCTGTGGAATTGTGCGTAATCGTCTCCCCTGCTCAAACTTGACAGTGCGCGTCTCTCACTGGAATAATCAAGATCCGTGCGCATGTGTACTGTTTACTATAACACTGTGACCATGTGTGTGCGTCAAACATCTTTTATTTTGTGTTTGTATGTGTGTGTGTACAGCGCGCATGTACTGTTTATTATAACACACGTGTGTGCGCGCACTAGAGTGTCAGACATGTTTCTTGTTAATTTTTCCGATGAGGCAACGTTTCCATTAGTGTGTGTGTGTGTGTGTGTGTGTGTGTGTGTGTGTGTGTGTGTGTGTGTGTGTGTGTGTGTGTGTGAAAGTTGTCCCGCACAAATAAGAGAAGAGGAAGGGTTACTGGGTAAGAAGAGAAGAGGGAGAGGGTATCGCACAAACACGCACACATATACACACACACAAACACGCAAACACAGCGCACATACAAACACAGTGCATCTGCGCACAAACGGAAACACTTATCTGTCGGGATTTATTTTTAGAGTGCAGGTTTAAGTAAAGTGCAGGTTAATTAGTTTTATTCTTACTTTATACTTTTGTATTAATTATTTTTATGTGTTTAGTTTTTATTGGGCTGTGGAACGAATAGTTTTCAGAGTTTTCATTATTTCTTATGGGAAATTCCCTTTGGTTTACGAGTGTTTCGATATACCAGTCCGCTTCCGGAATGAATTATGCTTGCAATCCAAAGTTCCACTGTAATATATATGAATAAAAGAAAGTTTGTCTGTAAATTGATCAGAACTCGCTCTTTCAATGATATTTTTATGTTTCATACATTGGAGGACTCGAAATCAGTCTCAGATAATATTCTGTCTGTATGTCTGCAAAATACCCCAACTGAGAGCACATTGTTATGCGCTCAAAAAAAAAAAAAAAATTAAATCAAGTAAAAGCGACGATATGAAGAGTTATGTGCCGAATTTAATAATTTACTTTAAAATAAGCTACTATTAAGCTACTTGCTCAATTTAAACAAACATCTGCACCAGTAGATATTAATTAGAAAAACTAAACTTTATATTTTTACTGAGATGAGTTAATATTGTTAATATTAATTAAGATGTTGAAGTAAATGAAGTTGTATTTGAACTGAAAGGTGAATTTTAACACACTGGAGTTGATTTAAGCTAGAACGTAATCTTTATCTGATCTTCTTTTTTGATTTCTCATCTGTGATTCACTTTCCAATTACCGAACAGGGAATGTATTTGGCTGAAGGTGAAGAAGTACAACTTAGTGTAAACAAGAAGTAAAATACTGAACCTTACAAAAAATTTAATTTCTTTGTATTAGTAAGTTAGACAGAGAGTTCTGCTGTACAGAAAGACAGGCAGACATGTACGTGGGCTTCAACCTGAAATAATAATATTTATTCTTCGGCATTGTCTCAACCTAAAGAGCCTGATAGAACAGCACTTTATTCCTCAAGTCTCTGATTCTGTTATAATCAGTTCACTCTACTTACATAATGTATGTTTCCAAATCTTCAATTTTTACTCTATTAAACACTATTGTCTACACAGTCAATTAAAAAACAGGAATTCAATACCAACCAACAAAGCAGCAGAATAACAATGCACATCACAAATGATGAAAAATAAAGATATTTAATGAGTTTCATTGTAAGGCTTTTCTTTTAAGGCTTCATTTTCTATGTTCTAGAAAAGGGACAAAAGTTTAGTATTAAAATCTTACAAAGTCTGTAAAGACCCCTGGACGCATGAGATTGATCATCTTGGTCACTTGATAGATGTCCACCGCGCTCTCGCTCTCCAGTTGTTGACACAGGGTGGTGAGAGCACACAGTATCCCTGCAGAAACACCTCCGAACCTGCAAGAACAAAGACAGCAGAAGGATTGAGGAACAAACGTATGGCTACACAACAGTCAATGTAACATCTTTTCATCCGTGTTGTAGGACATCCGCATGACACTCACTCATCATGTACAATAGTGGGACCATCTCTGGTCATTGCCTCCTGTTTGATGATTTTAATGAGCTCAAATGTGTTGCTCACAGGACCAGTGAGTTCAGGCCAGTTTGGACACTGGAAATGGCGAACTTCAAGGACGTAGTCATCCTCAAACACAAAGAGCAACAAAGGTCAACTAGGACAATTTCCTCGGCTGCTTATTAGCACACCGTACCATATCTGCTGTTTTATTTTTAGGATAAGATATGATAACATAGGTTAAAGGATAGGCTACTGTGAAATGAATTGCTTTGTGATGGATGGATCCTGTCAGAATTCTAAAGTTATGCAGCTTTCGCAGCAAGGTTGCAACTTGTAATTTTCTGTCTCCAAACTGTAAAATCACAGAAAACACCGCCACCTGCTCTCACAGCATGACATTTCAGCTTAACTTATCAGCATGGGGTAGTCTTCTTAACTACCAGTCCCATTAAACCAACATGGATATTCATACTGTAAACTGTTCAAAGCTTTTATACAGTAGCAGTATTGGGTTTAGATAAGCTAACATACAGTACAGACAGAATATATGAATACATCTTTAACAATGGCTATACAAATAGCTGTTTTGTGAACAATGATTATCAGTGTAATGATTTATCACTCATGTAACTAACAGGATCACTTCTTAGCTTGTTGCAAACATTTCTTGCAAATGATCTTGTATATCTATATCTATGATTATTCCCGTACTGCAATTTTAGACCAAGCTTGCATTATGAATGTTTGATGTTCATAGAACCAAAGTCAGCCATGCCTTTAATTTTTAAAGTGTAGCCGAAGTAACTTTTTGTGGTATACTCTGACAGAGTAAATAGTAGGGTTTTATGGTGGTGTCCATGTTTTTGTTCATTCATTCATTTTCTAAACCGTACAGGGTCATGGGGGGTTTCGGGGGGTATGCCTATTCCAGGAGACTTAGGGAAAGAGGACAGGGTGGCAATCTGTTGCAGGGCACACACACACACACACACACACACACACACACACACACACACACACACACACACACACACACTACAAGCAATTTCGAAACAGCAATTAGCCTAATCTGCATGTCTTTATACAGAGGGAGGAAGCCTGAGAACCCGGAGGAAACCCACCAAAGACGGGGAGAAAATTTGACGTTATTACACCTAGCAAATTACAACCACTTACAAGGCGCCATGAACGTAGCGTTAATCTGGTTTGATGAACAGGAATTAACAAATATTTGACAAATATCCACAATAACCTTGAAAACCTTGAAATAACCTAATCCTTGAAACAGCACCTATAGTGCTGACAACATGTCCATTAGAACTCATCTATGAGTAAAAGTAGAACTTAATAAACACAATTTCATGTTAAAAAAAAAGGCAGACAATTTCTAAAAGGATTAAAAAATTTTTTTTCTTATCCTTATTTATTTATTTATTTGTTTATTTATTGTTTAAAGAAAAGCAGCTTGATTTGTGGTAATGACCTGGAGCCAGGCTAGACTCTGAACTACAAGTGTAAATGTTTGTGTTACTGAAGGTATGAAGTACTTGTGTGGCCTCGAGGATAAAGTCATGGATGATGATCTCCCCTTCATTACACAGACTCAATTTGTCGGTGTTGATGAGGGTTACAGTAAACGCTGCACAGTTCATCGGTGCCTCTCTGCTGGGCCAGTACACAAACTCATCCTCCGTCTGTGGGAATACATACACAGTACGTGTACCATAAATTCTAGACTAATCCCATAAAGAAAATTTATATACAGACAAATACTGTATGTCTAGATGAAAAAGGTTTATAAATATGTTGAATATATGAATACTGTATAGTCGCATATGATAAATAACATATGTTAAAAAAAAACATATACAGTATAACCAATTTCGACATATGGTGATTTATGTATGCCCACTAGGTTGAAATGATATGTTACCCACAAGTTACTGTAGGAAAACAAGATATATGGCTTAAATATCACAACATATTTTTAACCAGGTGGTTCTAAGGTAATTTATACTGGATGCATTTTGTCAATTACCACATCACACACCACACACACTCACACACACACATGCATGCATAATTAAGTGCTAAAACCAGCATTTAATATATGTGGAACCATATGTTAAAACTCTAGCCTCCACACGCACAACTTGCGTCTCCATAATATGTTCCGGTGCCTGCTTTGCCGTTATCATAATTAATTGGAGCTGCTGTATATGAAATCCACATAACTTGTTACAATTATAGATAGATCTTCAACATTTTACTTACTAGACTGAGATTATCTGGCAGCATGATGATGATTTGAACGTTGTGATCCCAGATCATCCTCCAGAAGTCCATGGTTGTGTGAGGCAAAGGATGCTGGGTAATAATGAACTCTTTGCTTCTGTAGTAACCCTGTCATTGATTTAACACACATTTAAGCCTTAGATACATCTATTTCATCTAAGGTGCAATAAAACAAAACCAAAAACACAATCAACAACAACAACAGCAATAACAACACATGTTTATATTATTATTGTTATAAATATGTTTATATATGTATATATATAAGCTTTTGTCTCAAGCATGGGCCATGAGTGGTGGTTGATTGTTGGGGTATGAAAACATTTAGTGCGTACCGTAATGTAGGAGGCATTGATGTAGTCCGTGCCCTTCATTCCACGGAGAGGAGAAAGGGAGACCCGAGCTTGCTCCGCTGCACAGAGAAAAAAAATATATATATCACACCTGACTGCAAACAACTGCAGAGTACACCACACAAGGCTTTCTGCAAAAGGTCACCTGAATGAAAATTGAGATCCCTCTCAATAAGAAGATAAGAAGATAAAAATTTAATTATAAGAAGATCATTTTATAATATTTGTTATCTCAGCTTCAGTATAAAAATTAAGGTTAAATATGAATATGTGCTTGACCTTTCATCATTTCAGAAATGTGAATTTTATGGCTTCAACTCTCACGTTAGCTTTTTATAATCGAGCGAGTGAGGGATGCATGATGTTTACTGAGACTCACATGGCACAACTGAGGAGTTTCGGTTCTTTACTTTGTTGCAGTCTTTCTGGGCACTGAAGCATTTCTGGATGTTACACTGCATCACCAGCTGAGGAGAAGTATAACAAATAACCAGCAGGGGGAGCAAGTTAGTTTAACTTTTCATGAGCTCTATCAGTAGCTTTTCTACCCAGGCAAGGATAAAACCCTAAGGATAACAGGCTAATAGTAGTTGTGAAAAATTTGGGCCAGGTTGATTTTTTAAATTCAGTTTTCTTCAAATCTTAAATCTGTTTTACATTTAGTGCTTTATTCTAGATCCAGAGCTTACAGAGGACACAGGGCATGATGCAGGCACCTTGAGTAGAGCATCAGTCCATCACAGGACATTATGCACACATAAACCCCTTGAGGAAACCCATAGAGACTCAGCAGAAATGCAAAACCTCATACAGACAGTAACCCAGGTGGGATCAAGATCAAACTAGGGACCCTGCGGCTGTGAGCGGGCATGGGCAATACAACAAAAATATACCATATGGCTTTTTTTGAAACAATTTCTGTATATATGTATTGATATGATGTGTATTATTGTATATCTATGTTTGCTAATAAATTGGTAGCAATACTAATAGTTTCGCACTGTTTTGCTTATGTCTATGTTTATATGTCTGCAAAATTAATTTGTTGAATTAAGGAAAGGCATCTTATTCATAACAAAAGTACAAAAACATGTACAAAAATGATTTAACATTAAATCATCTCCTAGCAGTTTTTTGTTCAATATATAAAAAAGGCAATATTAATAATGTCTCATAATAGCTTGGAATGAGTGTATGAAGACAGAATCAATCATAAGGTACCATAAATGTAAGTTTTTTCGCCCTATAATTCATTAATATTTTATTATTATAATGCCCAGTTGCTTCACCATCCATGCCCCCTGACATTCATGTGAAATATATTTATGTAATACAAGTGCAGCCCTTTCTTGGGGGATTATTTGGCATTCCTTGGTAGCAGATGGAAAGTTCACCTTAAACTGTTTCTCCATGCGAGCAGTGCCAGAAGCACTAGGGTTAAGGATGCTGTTCACATAGCTGTGGAGTTTCCAGGCTGGAACTTCAGTATTTTTACCAAGCAATGCCTCCATCAGTGCATCATGTATAAACACATACTGCTCCTGTGGAAAGACACACCAACGCGCACACACATACAATAGCTTTAAAATGCCATTCTCTTGCTTCTAGTCCCCGTATTGTCTTCAAATAACACAACCAATCAAAGGCATAGAGACACACAGGGTTCCATCACTACACACTCGCCTCTGTCTGGACGAGGTAATTGCGCTGGGTGCGGATGTGTTTGAGAAAGCCCAACACATTGACCGTTCCTTTCTCCTTTATCTGCTGAAGCATGCTGTCGATCACAATATATGTGCCTGTCCTCCCCACGCCAGCACTACACAAAAGAGACAGGAGGTGAAAGCTACAAAACCAAACATGAGAAAACCTTACAGCCATCCTCACTACCTAAGTATAAAGGGTTGTTTTTTTCGGTATAGGCTTTCCATTATTTAACTTACTAGACAGCAGACAAGTTAAGTGTACATATTTGTCTCGTTGAAGACAATTAATATTAAAATTGATTAGCACATGACTTTTGTCTTGTTGTCTCCATCATTAGCTGATATTACCAATACGTTCTTATTTACTCATCATCTATAACACTTTATCCTGTATTCAGGGTCCTATCCCATGGGGCTTAGGGCACGAGGCAGGGCAATCCATTACAAGGCACACACATATATACTCACTCACACACACTACGGGAACGCCAATCAGCCTAATCTGCATATCTTAGGACTGTGGGAGGAAACCAACCGGAGAGAACATGCAAACTCCATGCACACAGAGACAGGAATTAAGCCTGGCCGGGAATCGAACCCAGACCCTGGAGGTGCAAGGCGACAGTGCTAACCACTACACCACCGTGCCGCCTCCAATACACGAAAAAAAAAGCCATGAAAAACAGTTTACTGTAGGCAAAAATGTGAAATGTGCATTTCTTGGTGTTTCTTCTTTAATAGACAATTAAGGTTACACTGTACATCACTATTTATTCCATTATTATCTTAGTATTTATGTTACTGTAACTTTCATCATTTTATTAATACATTTTTTTATTTAGTGAGTATTTTGCATTTCTATTTTTGGTCAGTTTTCCCTATCATGTAAATTATAACAATATAAAGACGTGATTTTTTGTGATCCAAAGCCTATACCCTAATGTTGAACAAACATTTATTACGACACTTACTGTATATGTGGACATTGAATGGGCTGTGAAAAAAAACAAAAGACTTCTGCAGACTGCAGTTAAATGCGTTCAACAAATACATTTTACCATTTAGTATTTGCACATCTTCCTTCCACTGACACACAGCAGGATTTTGTGGTAAAAATCTTTTCCTTTCAGCCTGTGTTGGCCTTCTTCTGTATTGTTGCTCTATTGATCAGGTCTTTGCAGTGTTCCTTGTCTGCTCTTTTTGCTTATTATTCTGGTTGGTTGTTTTTGTGCCCTCCTGTGTTTGACCCGTGTCTGCTTTATCACTCTGAGTTTTGTATTGTGTTTATCTACTCTGTTTACCTAGATTTTTATTAAATAACCTTAACAGCAGATGGATCCTTAACCATCTCTTGTTTGTTACAAATATAATCAATATTTCTTATATGCACGCATACTTAAAATGAATACATCATTGATATTAAATAAAACAAATCTTGTTAATACAGTACTGAGTACAGTAAATGAGCCAACCCTCATTTCTTTATACAAATATTTTGTTATGAAAATGAGACAAGAGGTACAATAATTTATTGCAAACATCGACACGGTATGTAACACAAAGAGAGACTGTATAGTTCTAACAAGCTTTAAAGTCAATATTTGGTTTGATCACCATTATTTTGTCATTTGATTTAGAGCCTGAACTCTCTTAGGTTCTTCCTTGTGATTTCTTTAAGTAGTCTTCAAGATTAATTCTCTAGGCGTCTCGGACGATATTCCACAGCTCTTCTTTAGATGTTCGCTGTCTTTTGTTCTGTTCGCTGTCAAGATGATCTCACACTGCTTCAACAATTTCGAGATACAGGCTTTGGGGAGGCCAATCCATGACTGATAGTGTTCCAATGTGTTTTATTTCTATGGAGGTACACTTTGACAGCTTTGACAGCGTGTTCGAACTAGAAAGTCTGGCTCTTTGGAAACAAAATATGAAGAAATGCGGGATGGCTTAAGCCTTGCAAAGTACTGTATATGACATTTTAATATAGTATGTGCTTTTAGGGACAGGTAATAGATACATGTATACATGAAGATATATATAAAAATGACTTATTAGTTTTGAGTCTTATATGATATATAACATAACCTGTATTATACAACATAAATTAAATTATATACTTTTAACACTTTTATTTAACTTATTTATATCCAGCCAGTTTCATGTACCTAATTCCAAAGTCATGTATCCTGAACAAATTTGATAAATTTCTGAATTCAAAATTATAAATTTAATGTTCTGTATGCAGAAGTAACAAAGACGTTATTTAATGGTCTCGGGACTACGTAGGATAAATATTTAGTCTTTTTGTTTTTTACAAAAACAACGCTACAGGGTAGCGGGAAGCCTGGAGTCTATCCCAGGAGACTGAGGACATGAGGCGGGGTACATCCTGCACTTGGTGCCTTTTTGTCTTTTACTCAGCCAAATATGTAAGTTTTAAAGATGAAAATAATAATAATAATAATAATAAGAGAAGAAGAAGAATTCTACCTGCAGTGCACAAGGACAGGACCAGATTTTGGCGCGCGAGCTGCAGACGATCTAGAGATGAATGTGAGAACTGGCAGTGTGTACTCAGGCACACCCATGTCTGGCCACTGAGTGTAATGATACTGAACCACTAATCTCTCATTCTGTCTTCCCTTTTGAGTCTGAGAAAAGAACACAGATACAAAACCACATTTTTTTTTCAGCTCTTGTCTAAATAACCAAAACACCAACATTTTGCACACTGTTGATATAAGGACTGACCTTCAGTCTGTTGTTGCGTACGAGAAAGTGGCGCAGTGTGTACCAAGCGTGTATTTTCGTGCTCTTCAGAGTCACTGCTATACTTCCATATTGCTCAGTGTTTTCTGAGGGCCAGTACTGATCACATTTTCTCTGTGGGGGAAAAAAAAAAAAGACAAACAGGTTTTGACCTGAGAAATAAGCAGGTGGTTACAATCCTATATAACGTACAAGGAGTTCACCTACTCTTATAAAAGCCTGTGATAGAAAGTGGGTTGCTCATGACTTACTCTGCCCTGCTCCACCAGATTGGTGATCATGACAATGACACTGATTCTTTGTTCCCAGATCATTCTCCAGAAGTCTTCAAAGGTGGACTTCAGTGGGCCCTGAGCAGCAATATAGGCTCTTGGTCTGTTATAACCCTAAAATGGAAGAGAACGAGCTAAAACAAAAGCATACTGGCGTATACATACACACATGAATATACTGTACATGCATACAGTACCAGTCAAAAGTTTGGATATATTTTTCTACATTCTAGAACAATACCGGAGATTTCACATATTCAGTATATCATTAGGTAATAAGTAACAACAAAAACAACAACAATAACAACAACAACAATCAGTTGTCATTTTAAGACACAAAGAGATGTTCTGGAATAGTTCTCGCAAGAACAGTATTGGCAAGTGCATTTGCAAACCCACCAAAAAGCACCATGATGAAACCGGGTCTCTTGAAGACCATCCCAGGAAAGCAAGACCAAAACCTACCTTTGCTGCAGAGAAGAAGCTCATGTAGAGCCTCAAAAATCAACAATTAACTTACGTTATAAAATCTTT
>JAAGKR010000039.1:25524-265524 GCA_011419295.1 Clarias macrocephalus | reverse complement strand
TCCTACAAATACATTACTCAGGTTAGATCGAGCATCCTTTCAAACAAACCCTATCCAATGTCTGAATCTGACAACAGAGCTGTTTAACACTTCAGTACGTCTTTGAATGTCTTTGAATGCAAAAATGTAAAATTAACAGCAGGTAAGCATGCTCCTCAAAGAGAACCATTTAACCTCTGATGGCTGAGCAGCAAGAACACCGTTTAAGCATTTTTACACATCACAAGTCTGCCTCAGTAAAACTTTCCAAGTTCCTTTGATCTGACACTCATCAGTAGTCTTCTTGCTTTAAAATGATCTTACTGCAGGATGTTCAAATAGAAAAGAAGTCTGTGTTTGCAATAGCATATTTGTAGATATCATAGAAATGCTTTCAAAGAACACCTTACCTGTAACTAATGCAGAGCAAAGAGCAGAAGCTATTCATCCTTCAGAGGTGAGATGAAAAGAGAAGATGGGTGTTAGAATAGAAAGGAGGAATAAAGGGAGGGGATGCAATGAAAGAGGTGGGCCCTGGAGATCACCCCCTATGCCTCATTTATATTAATGACGCTTTCTTTGAAATGATGTATCATTTTTGTCTCTGTGAGGTTCTACGCAGCCAATGTGCAGTTAAGGATGTGTTTAGGACAGAGCCCATACAAAGCTAGAGCCTTTAATATTCTTTTATATGCATGTTTTAAGTCTGACTTTCTCTTCGACAGTAAAAATCTAGCAGGGCAAGATTCCTAGTGTTCCTGGTATTGAGCATTAGATGGATCACTGCCCCATAATAACCTTATTAGCCTATCAACTTGGCCAACTCATAATGTTTTTCTTAGTGCAGTATATTTTCTGATAAAAATTTGTATGTGAGTTAAATGATTTAAATTTGTTCAATTTGGCATAGTAATTGACCAGCAACCATCTTAGCTGAATAAATAAACAGTCATATGTATGAGAAAAGAGCCAGAGATTTTGGCCAGCAAGTGTGACTGTTGATAACACAGTAACATGCTAAACATTGCAGTATGCTCTGACATCTTAATGATAAACCAATTATATTCCATTCTTTCCTGGAAGGTGTCAAATTTCCATCTGTGTTCTCTTTGCTCAGTTAAAAGATAATCCATTTAATTCATTAAATTTCCCGACAAGACTTTTCAACCAAATCGATATTTCAGTCACTTAACCATTAACTTTCTTCCACTAAAGCCAGATTGCCAATTTTAGAGATGAGATTAACAAAATAGGTTTCACACAGATAATGATAACATATTATTATATGATTTAGAAATAATTTGCCAGAATCGAATGAGTATCCCATGATTGCACTGTGGAAAAAAGAATCCCCAGCAGTTGGATGGATGTGTGTTGCTCATTGTGGGTGCGGAATTCATATTCAGTTAAAGCTTTATTCTGGTCAGGGTCATGGTGGATTTGAGGTAGGTATACACCTGGGATGAGAGGCCATTATATAGCAGGGCATACACACATACTTCGTATCTAGGGACAATTTATATCTGGCAGTCTGCCTACTGGCATTTATTTTTTTTTTTTTGGATGGTGGAAGGAAACCCACACAGGCATGGAGGGTAACCTGCAATAAACCAGTAGCTGTGAGGCTTTGATTCATTTATTTGTTCAGTGCTTGCCTTCAAAGCCAATTACATCCTGACTGAGCAGTAGTAGTTGAGTAACCAATAACCATAACTGTTGAAATCATCAGTGCCAGTTATAAAACTAGTTATGTCCAGGTTGCTGGAGGTGTTTCAGAAATTTCAGGTTTCTGATATAATTTCGGGTTCTCGATATAGCAACCAATTTATCCAACCAAAGATAAGTCATTTGTAAACATACAACCAAAAAAAAAAAAAAAAAATCACAGTTCATTTGTATGTGGAACAGCTACTAACATCTCTCATTATCTCTACTTCTACATTTCATTGCATTTTAATGGCATCATGTAGTCCTCACAGCTGGTGTGTAGGCCTCACATATTGGCGCCCAGCTGGGGCCCTCCTCCAACGGTTCATTGGTAATCAAGGTTCTGCATCCTACACACTTATGGATGGGTGTGGCTCTCACAGAGTTTATACAGTATTAGTGATATTACAGTATTAGTTTTAGTAGCCAGCCCAGGGCAAAGAGAATCTAAACAGAATAGGAGGATCTTCCCTGGGAAGCATGAGCATATTAATGAAGACAGAGCATGGAACAGAGCAAGGTAATAACTGCATCATCATCATCATTTTTACACATCATTTTTACAATGTTTTTTTTTTTTTACAACGAATATCTTACCTCCAGTAGACCAGGACAGCTAGCAGCATGATTAAGCAGAACAGTGTAGGAGCTGATACCACCATTAAAGGGATAATCCATTCCATCCTGTTTGCAGGGAATGTGGGATCTCGGGACACTGTTGATATGCTGTTCTGATCTGAATGTCAAACAAAAAAAAGTTCAACTCACTTACATTTTTTAAAGAAATATCATAGATGAGTTTTAAAGCATCTTGAGAAGAAGGTTAGCGAATAAAAAAATTTGGGATTTGCACGGTTATGACATGCTATACTGTAGTTACAGCTCGAATATGCACTATAAATGGACTACTGTCCTTGTCTTATTATACAAGCACGACAGGGGACTCAATTTATTGGCTGAAGTTCATCTGACTCCGCTTTGATAGGGGCGATATGACCCCCTATGTCCATTTTGTACGAGTTGTACACTTTTGAACAAGCGAGTCATGCTCTTGTGGAGTTATCAACACTGCCATGTTCTTAGTAGTTTCTTTCATTTGTTCTGCATTTTGTTCAACTTCCAGGAGAGGGAAACCTTTAGTATGCGCAGACCGCCTAGGCCAATTTCTGTGTCAGACTGAGGTATAATGTGCGATACAAGAATTACCATGGTGTGCTAGTCTGAAGTATAATTCGGTTTAATATCAGTCAGATATTTCTGTTTTTCAATAATCCAGTTTTAGTCAGGCTAATAACCGTTATGTAAACATACTGAGTGACTTTAGGTTCTATAATATAAGAGCAACAGATTCTATATGTCTCACTTACCAGTATGAATGTAGACAGGCCAACTGTTTTTCTCTTTATTAGTAAGTTTTGTGGCTTGTGTGGGGCTGCTGGCAAGCTGCATATCGGTTGTGTAATTTTCTTGCTGCCAAGTTGTTTGGCTAAAGTCTCCTCTTGAAGGTCTGAGAGTAATAGTGAAGGGTTTCTCCTCTGGGGATATAGGTGGCACTGTGGAGAGTTCTGTATCTACAAAACGATCCTCTGGCTTTTTCTCTACAGTTGGAGAAGCAGACGAAGCTGGTTTTTGAAAGCTGGTCTGCTCTTGTTTCTTCTCATTTTCTGTCACATTTTTTTCTTTCTTCTTCTTTTCTTCATCATTATCATCCTCCTCATCCTCGTCTTGGTTGTGCTCTTCCTTGTCTGGCTTCTTAGCTATTTCTCCCTCTTCTGACAGAGGAAGATTGTTGTCATTTTGGTTGGTCTCAGATGTAGGAGAGGCGGGTTGTCGAGTTGGTGCAGGGCCTGAGCTGGGTGTATGGGTGGGCCAAAGAGATCCAGGGAGGGAGGAGATCACACCACCACTGAAACCAAGGCCTGCCAGCAGTGAGCTGGTGACCAGGGATGCCATTGTGGTTTGCCCCCCACTTGATGGGGGCCCCATACCTGTTGCAATGGACACAAAGGAAAACGGGAGACCAGAGGATGACCATGTAGAGGAGCCAGAGCTAATGGGTGCCATGTCTGAAGAGGAAGACACAGTAGGCTGGAATAGAGCAAGAAGAGAAAAAAGGGGGTGATTATTTTAAGTTTGCACTCAAAGCAATCATTATTCAGCAATGATAAATCACCAACTACTCAACAGCTCACCATTCCAGTTTTTATAATTCTGGTTCCTTCAAATATCCTTGTGGTATTTGCTGAAACAACACAAAATTAAAGTTTAGCTGATGTAATCATGATGCAACATTAGACACATAATTATACTCACCTTTAAATAAAAGCGTTTGGCTAAAGTCACTGCGCTGGTCTCTCTGGCACAAGGCCTGCACCCTGAAGAGATACAGAGCGTCTGGGGACATGTGTGTGATCACTGCTCGCTGGAGACACACAAACAGAAATATACACACTTCAATTTAGTATCTTTCAAATGATTAAAAAAGATGGGAAATACTAGTGTGTGAACTAAGTTTTATTTTTAACATTCAAGTGTCTTCAAAACACCTTTCTCTAAATGCATACGATTTACTCAATGACAATATGTCAAACCGACAAGACAGAAAATTGTCAAAATGTAATTTTCTAGGACACAAATTTAGATGCAAATTCAGATTTATGTCAACATTATGCAGGCCAATATTGCATTTATTCCTCAAAATTTCCTGATCATTCAATTATCTAGGTCCCAGAAATGGGAAAGCTGCGTAGGATAGACTCCTATGACAAAATTGGTCTCGACTCCCTAATGTAGACAACACCCTGGTTCTAAATTGAAATAAAAATGTAAATGTGGCGCAGAAATGATTAGGGAGACAGAATGTGTTGGAGTCGAGAGCTGTAATTGGGCTTTGGCTGTAGCGGATGGATTTCTCCAATTGAAACCAAATCTAATTCGGCTGAGCCTGGAAAAAAAAAAAAGATTGGCAGCTTTCATCACAGAAGTTTCCTCAGCTTGCTGGGCCCATCTTTGTTGTCATGGATACCACATGTAGAAGACCAAGCCGACACTGTGACTGATGGAGTGAAGAGTTTGGGGCTGTTTCATTCATCAGACTCCCAGGAAGATAGAGCTCATGTTGTCTAATGCTATCAGCTGTGCAAGTCTTTGGGTTATCTGGGGCTTGGGGGACTTCTTAGCCTTTTTTTCATTAGCTGCTTCTTAGTTAATGTCTGATACAGTGACTGAGCTAATATTGATATTCATACTAATTTTGGGGTGCTAAACCAGTTTTAGAATAGCAACCAAGTTTAAGATCAAAATGGCCTTTAAGAACAAAGTAATTGCCTGCTGTTAATTATATCCTTGTATCTTTAAGACTGCTGATGATTATGAGCTAGGACACTCACAGTGTGGTGCTCGCTGCTCTGTGTAAACATCTTCTCTATGGTTACATCATCCTTAACCCAACTGTAGGTGACAAGAAAGCCCAAAAGGGGTGGGTGGTAGATGGTGGAAGGACGATCCCAGGTCAGCACCATTGCTGTTCGGTTCAGAGGACGGACCTTCATGTTGTCAGGAATGCTGCTGCAGACTGAAGTGAGAGAAAACGTGAGAGAGAGAGAGAGACATAAGGGAAAAATGAAGAGTCAAAGAAACAAAAGAAAAAGAGAGAAAAAGTAAACTACAACATGTAACTTGACATCTCACCTCAAAAGGAAAATAGGGAGCTTTTTTTATTTAATTAGGGATAGTGTGTTTGAACATAAATGAGGCAAATTATAGTTGGAGCACATCTATCATCTCAGGCACACGGATCCCTGGCCACAGACTAAAGGTGAAGCTAAATCTTTTAACTTTCTAACTCATCAAAGTTATTTAACCAGACACTGCTTCAAAATAGGTAAAGACATAAGATTTCATCCTAGTTGATCTCAACACTTAACTGCTAGCTTAAGTGTGTGTGTGTGTGTGTGTGTGTGTGTGTGTGTGTGTGTGTGTGTGTGTGTGTGCGTGTGTGTGTATAAGAGTTTTGCCATTGTTTTTTAACATATTTGATTTTGACTTGAACAAATGCTGAAGCATAATGAAATCCAAACATGAAAAAATACAAACATGAACAAATTTTTTTAGATTAATTTATGCACAAATTAATAAAACAGCATCTGTTTTTCTGGGGCTTCGTTCGTTCCATGAGTGTTGCAACTATGGATTTTTTGTTCAGTGGTAAAGAGCACCACTGGGAAACGTGGTGCTTTAATACTATGTCATATATATGTCTTGATGAATGAAGATTAGAGACGTTGATTAGAGACGATTTGAAAATGTAATTTAAGCTTTTTAAGAATTTGAGAGATACAGTGCATTAATAAAGACTTGAGACTTGACTTCAGATTCATTCTAAAGACCTCAAACTTTACTCAAAACCAAAAAAAAAAAAAAAAAAAAAAAACTAGGCTCTAGAATCGCAGTACAGACATAACTGTGGTATAAAATTGAGTTGTGCAGTATTGACTACAGAGATAATATTGCATATTTAATGACTAATATGAGGGCAACTCTGAGATGCTTTCATATTGCATGGCTGATAACCCCTACCGCTATTACTGCTATTGCTACTATTATTACTAATACGTGCAATTTCTGATATGAGCAATCATTTTGCTGTCCAATCATAAAAAAACATAAATAATATATATATTGGGAATACACATACTAGTAAACATGGTTGATTTCTATCTAGACTATCAAAAGAACAAAAGCATTAGCTAGAATAACAATAGTATTATCAATGATTATGTTAAAGTACCCTAGCTGTGCACAAAGGGCCATATATGTGATGTCCATTTTCTTCTGAAAACTAGATATTTCATATTCATGTATATTACTTCACTGCTGATCCCTCTCCACTGGTAACTGGTGAACTTTGCAATTGTCTCCTTTTTTATAAGCCTGATCTATTGGCATTTTTTGAGAGGTGGGAGTTTTTTTTAAATACTGTTCTTTTGTTTCATTTAATTTCTTTCCCCTCTTTTATTTAGTATTAATTACTCTTTTTATTTCCTTGCATTAAATGACTATTGTTTGCATGATTATGTATTATTAGTGGTATTAGTAGTAAATGTATTTTGTCACAGTGTTTAATTAATGTGTTGTTTTACCTTGTTTATGAGTAAAAATAGTTCAAAAGTTATTGTTTGTTTAAATTAAATTGGTATATCTGGAGAAAACACCCAGCAAGTACGTGTTAAGCCAGTCTGCATGTGGATGAGGAAGGCAGATAGTGAAATAGAAAAAAAAGGTGGAAATTTGGAACAAGAGGTAATTAAAGAAAGGGCATCAGCTGTGAAAGTTGGACTCCCTAGAGCTCCATCAGTCTGAGTGACTCAGCAAGAGACCATTATCTTCATCAGTTCAATCGACAGCTTTATAATCGCTGCTACTGCCTCTGTACAAGAGTAATAAGTTGGGCACTGCAGAGCTGAACACACTGAGAAGCAAAGTTTTAACTATTGGATTAAACAAGATAGGGTGCTCTATTTCTGTGCTGATGCAATAGTAATTGGCTGGTTAATCCTGGCATGTTGCTATTTTCGTTGGTTCCAATTTTTTTGCGCACCAATGCTATTTTTGTATTCATAAATTAATGCAGCAGGGCAGCGCAGTAGTGCAGTGGGAAGGGTTACCACCTCACAGATCCAGGATGTCAATGCAGTTACTGAAGATAAATAATTGAATCAATAAATGAATGAATGAAATAATGCTCTATGCTAAGTGGTGTACCATTCAAAATCAGAGATCTGCTCAGAGAGACAGCACAGATCCAGGGACTTTTTTTCTAACCTCAATTGCAGCCTTGTTCTATTCCATAAAAAGTAAATAAATAAAGTTCTTTTATTTATATCAAATAAATACTGACCGAATTCGTTAACAACAAAAGCAAACAGCTCAGTTTGCCTTGTAAAGGCAATTTCACACCAAAAACATACATGAAGTTGGGCAATTAATACAAATTTTAATCTTGCCCATGCCAATTATTAGGGCCCAAGCACTATAAGGTGCGCAGGACCCTCTTGTTTTCCTAAGGATTATTATTTTTTTCCACCCTTTTGGACTTTTCGGGGGTCTAAATATGTGCGAAAACTCATGACTTGGCGCAGGTTGAAATCTGATGCCATTTAGATGCCTGAGAGTCTCGTGGCCCGACAAACAAGATTTTGCTGCAAAACTCATACACACTTTCAAGTAGGCACACGAAACTCGGTACACATTTAGAGCTCATCGAGCTGAACAACTTTCGCGCTGCATGTCATGGGCTCAACTCAACAGGAGGCCGGTTATTTTGGGTCATTCGCAAAAAGCACACCCGATGGATTTTGATATACTCCTCCTAGGCAATTTATACGATCGCCACCAAACCGGGCCGATGTAATCTAAAGACACTGAGAATGCAAAATTGCAGAGGGCTTTTTGATATTTCAAACGGGTGATAATGTCTTAAACTTACACCAAAAAATGATTAATAACTTTCTGTGTGGCATTATATTGAGGAACATCATAGTGTGAGGCTTATTTTCCAGCATCTGCGGCCTATTGTACACACATACACATCACAAATGATAACACACACAAACACATCTCACACACACACACTGACATTAGCCCTGTATAGTGTGTGACGTGGTCTGTGCTCTGAGTGACGATGGCTTTTTCGAGGTCTTAACACACTCAAATAACACAGGTTGTGCTGTGCGCCCGGGGTGGCGATGGCACAGGGTGCTTGGGCCCGTCATCGTTGCTTGCAAAATTTATTATTATTATTATTATTATTATTATTATTATTATTATTATCAGTTTTTTTCTGTTAATACTTTTATCACATACTACTACTTGTGTAGTCACATATCTGCGATATGGAGCAACATGAAGGGGAACTCTTTTATTAGAAAAAAAATATCCCAAATATTGATTTGAGGTCGCAGGCGGTATGGTGGCTTAATGGTTAGCAATGTCACCTCCAGGGTCCAGGTTTGATTCCTGCCACTGTGTGCATGAAGTTTGCTTGTTGGGTTTCCTTAAATGAAATGCTGATTATGCTAACTGGCGTTCCCAAATTGCCCATTATCTGTGAGTGAGTGTGTGCATGTGTGTGTGCCTGGCAACGGACTGGCACCATGTCCAGGGAGTACCCTGCTTCGTACCCTAAGTTTCCAGGGATATACTCCAGGCCCACTGCGACCCTGACAACAGGATTAAGTGGTATTGATGAAGAGTGTGTGATTTGAGGTCATATCGCTTAGCACTAACCACAAGCTTCTGTCTTAAATGTCATTTTGGTCCATGTTAGCCGATCTATCTAAAAAACACTCCATAACCTCATAAGAAATCCATTACAAATAATACTGGTCTATTTATATATAAAACTATACACATTTCTTTACATAATAATTAATAATCGATGTTGTTAGGGAGTCAAAATACAGGCACTCAGTTATCACTCAGTTTGCATCTCCTCAGTCAGGTCCAGCTCTCAAAAGAGGTTCTCGGCATCATTTAAATCTGAAATAATTCTTACTCTAAATAACTCTAAACCTTTAAAGCTAAAATTTTTAAAGTGTGATTTTTTTTCTTTTGCCGTTGGAGCTGGTGTGAAGCCAATTATGGAGATGAGTCTTTCAAGCACAATGAGTTGTCTCAAAGCAGATGCAGCAAAGATCATAAATCCAGTAGAATTCAGTTCCCCTTATAAAAGCAATAGTTTGTTGTTGTTTCTTTTTAAACAGAATAGCTTATTATGTTTTGGGAATTAAATTTAGCCCCTACACTGTTTTATTTAGATGCAAATACAGCAGAACAGAAGAATCTTGCATTTTTATAGTGTTTATAGTGAGAAACCATCCTGAGGTGAAAATGCTCCGTGTGTGTTTAGCGCACAGCTGGTAAACTCTGCAGTATGAACTGATGTTCTCCATGTTTCCTTTTTATGTCTTTCGATCTCTGCATTAGCCTGTTATCTGTGATTTTTTTTCTTATATTGTTTTGTTGAATTTTATGGATTATGGCAAACAAAATCCAATGAACGTGATGGAAAAAGTAGGTTATTTATACTATATGAAAATATGGATCGTCCAATTGGATAGAAAAATGTGTAAATGTCAAGAAAAGGAGCTTATTTGATTTCTTAATGAAGGTCATAAAGACAAAGTAATACAGTGCTTAGCCAATGCTTGGTGAAGTTGCATAGTAAATAAATAATAATAATAAAAAAATTGAAATCCCAGCTATGTTTAATATTAAAATATTTCCATATGTACATTGTGACTCACAGGACTGAGACTAAACAGCTATGTGGCCATAAGAATTTCACAAAATTTCTTGAGACTAAACCGGAAAAAGAAATACTTGAAATAAAGATATAAAGAGAATAAAGATTGGAAAATGGAAAACGATTGACTCTATTTCAGAATTATCGGCGAGTCAGGGTGAGAGAGGAAGAGCATGAAGCGATGCACCCATCATTCATAGTACCCACTGTACAAGCCTCTGGAGAGTGTTATGGTCTGGGGAAGCTTCCGTTGCTCACATATAGACTCAGCAATGTTACGTGGCAATAAAATTAAGTGGGCTGATGAACTGAATATACAGGATGACCGGGTACATTCACGTATTCAGCTGAGCCATCAATAGATTTCTTTCTTCCCTGATGACCCAGGCATACTGCAAAATTGAGAAGTGGTTTTGGGTGCAGGAGGAACTGCATAGAAATGAATATTGTGGCATTGAATAAGTTTATCAAAATAATTCCACAGTGAATGTGTGCCATAATCAAAGCTAAAGGCGGTTCAATGAAATATTATAAAAGTATTTGTCATCATCAAAATAAGAGAGCCTGTGGTGAGAGGAAGTCACCATCAGAGACAAAATAGATTTGCTTACTTTAAAAGGGCTGCATACAACTGCTTCAAAAGACACAAAGAAAATATGTCTTTTGAAATTAAACCGATATTCCACGCTGGCTGTCAGTTGAATCATAAATTGACAGACAGCACAAAAACTGTTGTCCTGCCCATGCAGGTTTTCTATTGTAACACACTGCGGTCTGAATTAGATTTTATTTTTGCCACACAGTATATATTTGCACGGTTTTATTTTTAGAATGAATATTAATGATGATTATTCTGCCCCTTGGCTCTGTTACATCGCTCCCTATTCATCACCGCCAAACGCAATCAATTCCCTCTGCCAGGGATGGAAACAACAGTGATTTATGGCAAGAGCATTCAAACTCCTGCCCATTTGATCTGTTTAGCCAGGCATGAGCAGTCACTTCATGTTACTCTCTTTTATCAAGGAAGGTGCCTGACTGCTGGACTTTATGACTCCTATTTATTGAAGAATGTTCTTAATAGATTAATATTAGAAATTCTAAGGCCACCTTTACGAAAACCTAAAAAAAAATCTGCTTCTCCATATTCAGTTTCACTGGTATTTCTTGGTGTGTAGCTCAGTGTAGCAATTTCAGAGTTTGGGTTTATTTATTTATTTATTTATTTTTTTTTATCATACTATCTGTTCCCTTTTCTAACATCCTGGTTAATCTCTCTTTACCTCTGGAGGGCTCTGTATCTGTGGAGCTGGCATGACCATCAGCCATAGGGTCCGGAACCCAAGCATCCTTGACGGCTGATTTGAAGACAGGCCGGTTGTGCAGATCTTGAGTGGGCCGATAATTGTTCCTGAGGTACTCCACTGACTTCATGTGATCCTGCTGCTCGGTGGTAAAGATAGAGTAGAATGCTTCCAACTGTAGGGCACAAGTGATCAACAGCACAGAAATGTTAAAGGAATGTCATGAACCTGGTTCCCATTATCACAGTATCAGCACATCTTCATAAAAGCATTTTGTGCAAATACAGTTATTCACTCTGAAAGCTTTGATAACCTTGGCCGCTCTGTAAAACCGATATTGTGTTTTGACAAGGCTGTCAATGTCTAGCAGCTAACAATGTGTCAACTATTAAGTGCGCATGTCAAAAAAATATCGAAATGTCTTCAGGTTGTCTCTGTGAAAGTGTTTCAGTCTACCAGCCTTGGGTAAAGAGATATCTAATGTGAAAGACACATACAAGTGGCTAGAATAGAGAGCATGCTGTGTACAATTGGAGTGGGCTGATTGAGTGAAGTGCCTGAACACAGCAGTGCAATAATCCTCACTGGAGGCCAAAGCTGTGTGTGCACTCACACAACCTTTTAGGGCCTGATTTGCTAATGCATGTGGCAAAATAATCAGAGCTGGGAAATCACTTACCAGCTAGAGATTCTGGAAGGGAACATTCTGCACTGTATGCAGAAAAGCAGTGTTTTCTTTCACAACGTCATTAAATCCTACATGAACAGTTTCATAACTTGCTAAAATGATGTGATATTTATATGAAATAAGTCTGCTACCTAGAAGGGTAACCTACTGCAATATGTATCAGGTGTTTATTCATATATTTATTTATTTATTTCTTGTACAGTATTACATTATCCTTTATCATTTATCAGGGTTATAAGCCATTCCCTGGACCAGAGGTGGGAATAGAGCTCACCAGCCCATTGCAGTACACATGTGCTCACACATTTACAACACGGGTAATTTAGCATAGCCTGTCCACTGATATACATGTTTTTATCAGGCGGGAGGAAAAAAACAGGACCTGGAAGAAACCCCACGTGGATGCAGGGAGAACCAGAACTCGAAATTTTCTGCCTTGCCTGATCTTATTTTCATTTATACAAGTTCACTTTCATTTGTACTGCTTAATACTGAATATGTATATCTGAATAGCAGATATCCTTGCAGTAGGTTCAAATGATTCAGATATTGTGTGCGAGTGTTTGAACACAGTGGGAGAATGGGAATTTTACTTTGGCTTGTCAACATTTTAGCACATTCATCTTCCAAGCAATGTTTACATACAGAACCCCAGACAAAGCTGGATGACGTCCATATGCATTCGTCAGTGTAAGATGCGAAGAGGGACGAGAGCAGGACACTAGTCATTTTCAAGCAGAGAGCACACAAGCCGGGCCGACGTTTCTACATAATGGTATGGACGACACTCGTCTCGCTGTCTTTCCAGTGTCTTTCCTGACTTTCCTTTTTGTTTCTGTCCTACACTGACAATTTCCTTTCTACGAACAGCGTCCATCCATGAATGAATGAAATCAGACTAAATCATATTACTATTATTATTATTTTTTAATAATATGCATAGCACAATAACTGGAAGAACATGAATAGATTTATAAATGTAGCTCTAGTTAAAAACAAGGTCTCGTGAAACATACTGCATCCTTTTTTTTTAGCTATATTTAAATAAAAGATTTAGCTGTTAAATATTGATATTATGTTTATTTTAAACAATAAATTAAGTTTGTAATGTACTTATTGTATTTAAGGGATTTAACTAAACATACCGGTATTTACAATTATACATATACATTTTTGATTTTCTCGATGATGCTATGTATGTGTGTGTGTGTGTGTGTGTGTGTGTGTGTGTGTGTGTGTGTATGTGTGTATGTGTGTGTGTGTGTGTGTGTTTGTCTGCGTGCATGTGTTTGGGAGTTGGTACTTACCTGATGATAGGAGAGGTAAACAGGTCGACTGAGAATGATCCACTCCACGACTTTACTACATGGAGGGGTAGTCAAGGAGCCGGTGTAACGATAGTAACTCCCCAAAGCGGACGGTAGCAGGTCCCTTAGGACGAAAGGTGCAAGAATTGTCTCCTTCTCTGGTGATTGCAACATACACAACACAACATACCCAAATTAATGCAGTCTTTCAGCTCTAAATAAGCTCTTGGTCATGCAGTCATTTTCACCGTGATTATAAATCTGCCCTGATATTTTTGTAGTTAATCTTGTAGTTAAATCGGCTGTTTGTATATGTAACATCCCTTTGAGTGCCAACGAGCAGAGGCGTTTATCATTCCAATTATTGAGCCAGTCTGGCCTGACTACTCGTACATGATAAATTTGTAATTTGTCCAATTCAAATCAGTCCTGGCCTGCCTAGACAGCTTGAGTAAGACTGCATTTGATATCCTTTAATGAATTTATTTCTTCAAAACATGTTTTAACCTTTTATCTTTCCAAAAGTGAGATTTCACTAATTATCTGGCAAAGAATGTGGGTAAATGCCTTTTAGACACTCCATTTATTCTACCGTTTGAACGTTTAACTCACCATGATGAACAACCCGTTTGAGACCGGTGATGATGGGCTCAGCAGCCACATTGTTCTTTTTTCCTACCTGTTAAAGCCAATAACAACACGGTATAGGGTCCACTGTTAGTAGTACACACTCCATAAGAGCTTACAGTACACATCCTTACAACCTTCATTTATTCTGATAAAAAGCACTTAAGCTGGGGACTTCTGAACAATTCAGCCAATTAGATACTAGATACAATGAAAGCATGGTGTGATAGGACAACAATGGAGAACCTAAAGGAAGTTCAGCATAGAAGCTCTACGGTGACTAGCTATGCACATCCCAGAGGAATGGACACTCCTGCTTTAAACGACAGCGTTCCTCTTTTGTGCCAATAGCAATGAAGCATAAATCTGCCAGAACTCGGAGCAAGTGTTTATGCATTCACAGCTTCTTAGTTTGTGAATGCCTTAAAACAGGCCTACATAAAACACATCTGTGCACCACTTTAAAGCTGAGGAATAAACCGGTCACCTCGGTGACAGTGTGAGAATGAAGTGCATGGTTCTTTATGTCAGGAGGTTCTTTCTAAAAACAGAAAAGGAAGACTATTGCCTTCACTCTCTCTTTTTTCATTCCACATGTGTAAAATGTAACCGAGGTACTCGATCAGAAGGATGCTGTGGGTTGTTGGGTGGGCCTCAGTGGTTTGGACATGTTTGTCCAGAGCAACCCATGGAGACTGAACACTCACTTTTTTTTTTCCAGCAATTTGTGCTGCATTAGCTTTTCTATGGGATTGGACCAGATGGGTTGGCCTTTTGTCTCCATGAGCATGGCATACATCAGTTTTATACTGACGCTGAATGGATTATTATTATTATTATTTTTTTTTTTACATTTTCCTTCTAAAGAATTGTAAACTCAAAAACACAGACACTAGTTAGCCGATTAATCCAATCTTGTGGATGATAATATACTGGGAGACGAATTTAAGCATCAGCCTTATTGACTGAAACATGTCAAATGAATTCATTTGTTCATTCATTTTCACAAACGCACAGGCAAGTAATACAACCTTGTGCATATTAGTGGCGATGGTATTTTATCCACCCAATCTTATGCTACATTTGTAGCAATTCCAAAAAGTCCTCAAAAAGCTACAACTGATAAAGCTCAATACAATGTTCTAAGTTGTGCACGTTGGTCTGAGCAGATTCGTTCAAACTGTAAGATGATGTGCTCTAAATCCAATTTTGTGTGTTGGAAACTGAAGAAAAGGATCCTTACCTGGAAGAAGACAGCCATGACAGTGATGATTCTCCTCTCCTTTATTGCAGAGTTGAGACTGTCAAAGTCGTCCGAATTATAGAAGAAAATCTGCATCTGCAAGCACACATTGGGAAATGTGACTGGCATTCTTCGGCTTTTTAACGAACTTACGCACAAAGCGCTGAGCAGCTCACACCTATGCGCAGCTTTGCAAAAAGACCTACATTATGCTGTAGAGGAAATCCTGTTTGATTGATTCACAGCTCTTTGTCAAGCAGAAAATCCCATACACATTCCTACTGATCTATTTGTGCAAAATATACGAAATAAAATACGAAACGCAGGATCTCACATATCCTCATACAGGAGTCTATCCAACCTTTGACATTTGTGACAATGAAAGATTATTCATTCTCCCGGAGGATGGAATTAGAAGGAATGTAAAGATTTCTAACAATCCATGAAAGCTGGCACGATATACAAAGTTCATATGCAGGCTTGAACATTGTGTCAGGGCATTCGCACAAACGAGTCAAAAAAAAAAAAAAGATGTCAATCTGCAACACGTGCAGACACAAAGGGAAGGATATTTCAAATGAAAGAAATAGGATTAGCACTCTTTCTCGCACGTTTTCTCTCACTCTCACTCTCTCTGACAATCATGTTCTGACTGAAGTCATTCTCTTGCAATCTTTCAACTTTCAGGACAATTCTCCACATCTTAGTGTTTACTCACCATGTAAAATTGCACATGTTTATTCACTGTCCTCATCCTCTCCTGCACCCAAAACAAGCATGCACATAGACTGCATGCTTTTAGACACGAGAAAAAAATATAACCTCCTTTCTTAGGCTCTTAATACCCGTACACAGAAATAAATGCAATATTTACTTAACGTTGACATTTATTCTGTTAGTAACTTAGCAATTCATCATCAATAAATAGAAGAGGGCCAGAAAAGTTGTTGTGTGTTTTGTGCAGGTATTTTTATGTGAACAATGATTGTGATACATATCAATGATGTCACTTACAACTGGCAAATGATGTAATGCCGATCCTTATAATGAAGCAATATCAGAGAGTATTAAAATAAATCCAAATGTAAATTGTATGTATTAAAGTTACACTGTTATACATTTTGACAACGTGGTCATTTGGATCCTTTTTCATTGGTTATTTTTATTTGCTTATTAATTTTTTCTGGGAACATGTAGACTATATGTTGGATACATTTCAACCTCCATTACCAATGTATAGAAGTGTCTACAGTATGGCCTCCGAGTGGTGCAGTGGTAAAAGCGCTCGCCCTATCATCTGGAGATCGCTAGTTCGAATCCTGGGTGGTGCTGTAACCTCTCGCACCCAGAGGTCTAAAGGTCTAGAGAGAGCTGATTGGCCGAACTCTCTCTAGATAGTCTTCGGCCCTCCCGGCTGGGTGGTGGGAGCCCCCTAGTGATGGGGAGGAATTGAACACGACTAAATTAGGGAGAAAATTGGGGAAAAATCCAAAAAAAAAAAAAAAAGAAGTGTCTACAGTATATCTCATTATAACTTTCAGTCCTATGTAAATGCTGTAAATGCTGTGGAGCCGTGGTAGTTTATGAACAACGCCCTATCCACCCTACCAGCAGAGGTCACAATGTCCTGAGTACTAACACTATTCATTTCTGGTTCATTTCCTGTTCCAGTCGATTTGTCTTAATGTTCATTATGAAGTCTTACCCAGTTCTTTACTGCTTAAGCTTTTAACATGATACCACTGAGTGTCTGCAGTGTTTTCTTGACATCACTAATTTACTTTTGTATTACCCTTGTGTCTTTTGACGTGCATAAATTACATACCAAGCACTACCTGCCTTGCTGTTTTAAGTAATGAATTAGAACGGTCTATTATGCTGTGTATACAATTTAAAATCAGTACATATATGCTGGAGGGGTACAGCTGCATTTGTAACTGGGAATGGTATGTTCTCCGGCTTTGGATTGGTGAAATCAACACCTAACAAGACCCTGGGGCATCCATACATATTCCAGCTGAACTCCAATCAGCAGTTGTGAAACATTAAAAAAAAAGAAAAGAAAGAGGAACACATTCAAAGTCTTGCTAATGAGAACCAATTACTCTTTCTCGAACTTTTTTACTCTTCCTGCAGCCTTTAATGGTGTCCATTTGTAGCTTGTCTCGACATTCACAGACAGAAACATATAAGCTTGTTTTCATCAGCTTTAAATCACATTAGCCAATTTGCATACCCTGAAAAAAGGTTGTTTACTCAGGTAGCATTGATCTGGGGTCTGATAAACACCTCCACTTACACATGTTTAGCCAATATTATAATTAAGTGAGCTAGCTGGTTTAAAAAGACAAGTCAGAATTTTAAAATGCCACCATGATTTAAAGAAAATGTTAATATTGCTTTAAATATTTACATTTTTATACTGCTAAAACAGATATATGAAACACCCATCAACCAGAACATTACGATGTAAAAACATCGTAAAACCTGAGCAGGTCTGGAGCATCAGGGCATGACTTCACAAGACCTCTAGGGGTGTGCTGTGGTGTCTGGCACAAGGATGTTGGCAACGGATACTTTGGGTGCCGTGGGTTTGCAACGCCTAGGGGGAGGCCTCCTTAAATTGGACTTGTTTGTCTTGTGCATCCCATAGGTTATCGATTGGATTGGGAACTGGGCAATTTGGAGGCCAGGTCGGCAACCTTGAGATCTCTGCACCTGTCTTTCTCTGATGGCCAGCATTGATTTTTTTTTCAGTAATTTGTGCTGCATTGGTTTTGGGCCGGGCTGGGCAATGGTCCCTGCGGGAATGGGTGAGCCTTGGGTGATCATGACAGTTTACTGGTAGACAATTAACAACGTTAATGTGTTAATGTTTTGTGTTGTTAATGGTAGATACTGTACATGTGACTAAACTAAATGACAATAAAAGCACTTTATATTTCCAATTCAGCAATACTCATAAACAGCTCAGATGAACCACTGGGACAACTCATCTGAGATATCTCTAGGATCTCATTTGAGATTGGCAGAACCAATTTAACACGGGCAGATTTACAATAAGAGCTTATGTATTCTTTTGTTAACATTCTTGGGGTCAAGCCAAATGGATTGGGAATAGAATAAATGCTTTAGCAAAAAAGAAAAAAGAAAAAAAGAACAGGCTTTGGATTGGTGAATAATACAGGCTTATCTGCACTAAAGTTCTTTAACTCATAGTTTGAGTTTAAGCCATGGCAACACAGTAGCTAGTTATCTCTTCCAAGGCTGAGTAAATACAAACCATATCATTTGCCTTACCTCAACTGGAAACCGCTTTCCATTAATGCTGTGCTCTGAGCCGGCGGAACTGTTGCTGTGGCCCCAGTGAAACTCCATTTTCTCTGCCTTGAACCGCCCAGGCAGCCCTGCTCCTCTCACAAAGTAGTCATTCTTCAAAAGTATGGAGACTAGAAATAAAGAGGAGGGATGAACAAGAGGAAAGAGGTGAGGGGCATGTCACAACAATTAATTACTGTTACTAAGTTGAGAACAAGCTCTTTGTATCTACGTTGAGATCATTTTAAATGTCTAGAGGTCAGGTGGAGTGACAACAGAAGAGGCCATGCAAATTATTACTATAAAAAAATTTGGATTCTAAATGTTTTTGTTCCAACTGCATGGTTGTTAGGAATTCACTTATTGTTTAGAAAATCTTATGAAAAAAAAAAAAATCAGGTGTGATAACACTGTCTAGAATCCTTAGACCAAACACAAGACTTAGAAATTTGATGTCTGCTGCGCTAGATAGATTGTATATACTGTACATATGCTAAAGCTAATTCCCAATGGAATTATTTAGTAATAACTAGAGTAACAGTTCAGTATTCTGATGACAGTCATCTCTGGAGGTGATTAGTTGAGTGAGCGTATCTAGCCAATAATATGGGTAGGTCTGACATTCTAATGACCTTTGAATATTTATGTAGGGATAAAATATGCATCATTTTTCTTGACCTCCTGAGACCTGCAGTCCACTGTTGTGTACACAGCAGTTTCTCTTTACTGTGAACTTAATTAGTGTCCTCAAACAGAAAGCAGCAAAATAATTGTACATAATGGTCCTTATATATATTAAGACAGTGTAGTTGGGAGAAAATTTAATGTCCTTATATGAGGACATTTGGGTCTCAAGAGGTTAATATCTGAAAGAGAATATTACATGGCTGATGTGAGCTAGTGATCATTGGATATTAGGACCTCTGCACCCAGGATAAGTAGAAGCTCCAATTGCTATTTATAGTGATGTGCTACAGTTTGAAAAATAGGAGCTCAAAGATGAGCAATTCTCCCTGGCCACTGGACATGATATGATCTGTGGATTGCAGTTGAAAACCACTTTTTCAGGTAACCTATTTAGTCAACATACATTATAACAATGCTTTATCAATTTCAACAGTGGTAATTAAATTCAGATGGGGAAGAATACCAGTTGGCATGGTTATCGATCATCATTGGGCAACACGACTGATTATTGATTGGCAGTGTCACCCTGAAAATGAAGTCAGTTATATACAGTAGTTTGTACTGGGATGGATTTGCTTCCATGAAACCATTCTGTGGACATCAGGAAATCTTAAGGCTTGGTGTAGTGAATGAGCGAAAGTCCTTCTTTTTCATGGAAGTATGATTTTATTGAAACAGTTGGGGGAATATTGCACTAGACATGTGTCTGTATGTGTCATCAGAAAATGAGTCTTACAAGCCTGCGAGGCATTTTGAGGTATTTGCAGTGGCCTCTAGGGGGTAAGGCACACGGAATGCCATTCATCTACCTTCCTTGTAATTAATTTTTGATACATGTCGGACCTACTGACAACTACTGTAGATCATTATTAATACCAGATATAATACCAGATATCTGTTTGAATGTTCAACTCTGATTGGTCTTGATCAATTTCCTGCAACGCTGTGGCGTGGACAGTAGTCCTGGCTACACAGTTTATATCAATGTGCTCATTCTAATGTTATTAGAATAAACAGGGAATTACATACATATTATGTAAAGAGATTAAAACATCGTAACAAGCTCCAATGTCTGTCTTATTAACTTTGAGAGTGTGTGCGTGTGTGTGAGAGAGACCTGCTGAAGAAATAACAGGAACTAACTTGTTCCACAACATTAAACAATTATAAGGGCATAAAATGTATGATGTGTCATTCTTTGATAAATACAAAAACTATTGGTGATGACAAATTGCTGTGATATATACGAGGAAAATATTTTCTAGTTGTGGTAGAGTCATCACACCATCCTATCAATTATTATTCTATAGGGGAATACCATGTTGTGTTTTTATTTATTAATAACAGCCTACTGTAATCTATATGATATCCAACACTTTGCTTTTTTTTTACAAAGAAATAATGAGCAGGCATGGGAGTTGTAGAGGGGAGAATGCATCCTTTTAAGTGCCTCTTCATTGCATTTATGCGAAGCTGTATTATTAGTTATTAGAGTTTGTAAGGGATAAATTCCGTCTCATGAAAGAGTGGAGACAGGGAAAAGTTCGAAGTCATGAGGTCCCATTCACCTGACCTGGACTGTGTTGCATAATACTGAAAGCTGGCACATTGTCAACATTCAGTAAAACCTACCCTCAATCATACTGAAAGGGTATGCTCACGGTGCCAAACACTTCAGAGATTTCAGCTGCAGTGGGCAGGGACATGAACTACACTGTTTGCGATAGAAAGAGGTGCCTTGGGTTATTTCTTCATTGTTCTAGAAAATAATGGTTATGTAGAGGATAAATTAGAAAGGTTTGCTTTTCTGTGTAAGAATCACAAGCAGAGAGATGGTCAATCACCGCTGCAGCTAGTGTTTAAAATGCCAACGAGTATGCAGATGCAGGTAATATCATGGCAAATTTCACATCTTGCTTTAAAATGAATGGCAAAAAGGGCTTCAGAGTTTAGTCAGTTGCTGTTCTCTGTCCAAAGAGATATCGGAAAAAGGCACTGAAAATTCTCTGGGTTACCAGCACTAAAAACCAAACAGGTTAAGGTTGAAGGTATGCAGTCAAGGAGGCTACAGAAAGTTTTAGGTGGGTTTTCAGTGGGTCCGGAATTCAAGTGATTGCTACATACAATTGCTGCTGGTTCCATGATGTACCAGTTCTTTTATAACAACAAGAATGTTACATCAAAGGGTCCAAGTGCTGAGAATTTGTACAAAAATAGTGATCAACAGAAAACCACATCAGAAAAGTTGCTCGAAGTCGATCTAAGAATGCAATAAAACAGTTTAGAGGTAAGAATACCAATGTTAATATACCACTGGAGAAAAAGTGTGGAAAGCAAGACAAAACTACCAGGTAAGTGCTATTATTAATGACAGCAAATAGTGGTGGCACAGTGGTGAGCTTGGTCTACTTAAAGTGTTAAAGTAACTTCCCAAATAGATACCAGAACCCATGGTTTCCCAGCCCATGACATTACTGCTGGATAGTCTTCTTCCTGTAGTGTATCCGGATGCCGTCCACAAAATATGATTTATTCAGAACAGGCTACCTTCTTGCATTGCTCCATAGTCCAGTTCTGTGCTTTCACTGAAGGACAGGTGACCAACCTGACCGTTCTGCCGCTACACAACCCAATATTTAGCAAGTTGTTATGCATGGGTGTTCTGCATTCTTATCTGATCTGCATTACCTTCCAGCATTTTGAGCTATAGTACCTCCTCTATGGGATCTCTAACCCAGTAGTCTAGCCACCACAATTGAACCCTTGTGAAAGTTGCTCAGATGCTTAAACTTGCCTATTTTCCATGTTTCATCAGATCAGCTTCAAGAACTGACTGTTCACTTGCTGCCAAATACTTACGGTATATACATTAACAGATGCCACTATAATGAGATAATCAATGTTATTCGTGGGTTTTAATGAAATTGCTGATCATTTTATGCTATACAATTCTGCTCTTTACAACAATCAAAAAAAATCTTTTAACTTACAGACAACTACTCAATTTAATTAGCACTTTGATAAAGGTCAAAAGCATTACATTAGTAACGATGTGGACGTTGTTGACAGTTTCAAAGCTATCCACAAATATCTTCAATTAATTTTTGCTACAAAATGTCAATACATGGAAAAGGAAAGGCCGAATCAGACAAAATGTTTCAGGTCACTCTGACTATAAAGCAAGAGGTAATACACGTTTTATGATGAAATATAGGGTAAAGTGAAATATTACATTTGGTATTCGTCTCTCTCCAATGATATTATTTTGTCTATGCAGTAAAGACCAGCAATGTGTTCAGTATAAGTAGTCAAAAAATTCTAATGGTATTATTCATCATACAGTAGGTTATTTTAATGTGTAAAGCAATATTTTTTTTAATCCTTGAAAAATAACTGAGGTCAGATGTATACTATATGAATGTTAGAAGCAATCTTATGCAATGTCTTACCTGTTTTCCCTGTGTTCTTCATGGAGGTTTTATTAGATGACTTGACTTCAAAACCCTCCAGTGTGAGCTCCTGATACTCCTGAGAAACACGTGCATTTTCATCTGGGATGTTGACAGGTGACTGGTTTCTCTCCCCACACTCAGGGTACATCGATGCCCATCTCCATGGCCCGTGAGTTCCTTTAAGCAGATACAGAAGCACAAATCAAGTATAATCACAGGTTTTTCTTTTCCTTTTTTAGATTAAAAAAAAAAATCCTAGATGTTCGCTGCCTTGGGAAAGAAGGGAGGTGTTAGCCCCGGGTACTACCACACCTTTTTAATTTTAGATTTTGAAGAACGTGATTGAGTATGAAGCAGCATGTAGTTCACTTGGATTTTCAGATGCCTTATAGGACAGATTTGATACTGAATAAAGTGGTTAATAACATACTGCTTGGGCTGTCTTTCGTTCTGGTAAACTTTGAATGATTTGATTTCTCGGATGATTATTAACAGCTCATGAGGATTTTTCCTTTTACAGTACGTATATGTAACAAGGGATGCAGAGACACTGAGCACAGATCCATGTGCTGGAGGTTTTATTAATAGAAAAATCAAGGTCAAGACAATCTATCAAAAAAATCCACATAATGCAAATAAATGAAGGGGCAGTGGACACAAATTCCAGAGATCAAACTCAGAAAAGATCAAAGGACGAGGCAACATGTCTCAGAACTTACAGGATTGCTCGCAATCATTAAAGCTTCGGACCGTAGCTACAGTCAATTTGCCTTAAATGTCAGTTACTAAGGCGATGAACTGGGTAACTAAAGAGGTCATTAAAATTCAGGGGAGGCTGTCCTCTGGTGGTGGTGTTTTTCTTTTTTATTGCCTGGATTGGATATCACAATGCCATTTAAATTGCTTACACAGCGTCAGTTAGTATGTTTTATAGTGTGTGGTTACTAAATGTTCATCTTAAATAAAACCATCTTAAAAATATAATTATTCTAGTAACTTTGTTTACTCACGTACGTCATGACAGATGACTGATGAGAACTTGTCACAGTTAAGTAGCGAGAAGTCACTTCAGGTAGGTTTCTGCACCATTTTATTTGTTTACTACAGTATAGACAGTATACTATATAGGTATATACTATAACTGCTTGAACTGGAAATACTTGTGTTAGCCTTCCAAAAGTTCTCACAGTACTCTGCTGGAATTTTTGCTCATGTCTCATGATAGACTTGGTGTAACTTGGTCACGACTGTAAGCCTTCTAAGCTCAGACACACGTTTCAGTTTAAATCGACAAAATTTCCATAGCATTTATGTCAGCGTTTCTAAAGACCAACCCAATATTTTCATTATGTGCCACTTTACAACTTTGGAGATATGCTTAGGATCACGTTCCTTCTTTCTCACGATGCTATCTTCCACAACATAGTAGCTTAGACTCCATTATGAATCATGGGATGGATCCTTCTGAGCATTTGTTTCACATCTGAAATCTAAAAAAGTCATCCACAATCACTTGAAAATTTCAGTCTGGCTTTTATATGATAGTCTTAGAATAGCGACCTCTTCCTTTCGTGACAGACTTTCAAGCAATGGTGAATGTTAGAAACTTAAAGGTGGATGAACATACTGTATTTGGTACCCCATGCCTACAACTCATAGACCAGTTCATTAAATGTTGTCACCTTGAGGATCAGGTAAACTTCTCAGTCCAAAGCTCTTTTATCCCTGGGATACACTTTCTGGAATTTTTATAAAATGAATCAAAAAGCTACAATAAGCCTGTGTGTAACTGGTTATTTTAAAATGACCTAAGTTCTGAGAAACTCGCACTTGTGCACATGTTTCTCATCTGCAGTTCTATTTCACTCATCCCACCAACAGGGATCACCTGAAAACCTTCTTGTTGTGCACAAAAGTGCATTTCTAGTTTAGATATTATTTAAAAGGTGAAAATTCTATAAATCAATATCCTTCAGGCATCAAAAAGTACAGTATAATGTCTCACAATGTGCTAATCTAGACCTCTATATATACAGCCCCAAGGTTATTGAATTTATGATTTTAACTTGTTCTCTTTCTCTCCCTCTCTCTCCTGTTTTTTTTTTTTTTTTACATTTTTGATAAATTACTGTATATATGTAGCCATACAAAATGGAAGAATGGGAATTTGGAATGGGGGCAGATCCTGTTGCCAAAATTCTGTGAAACCAACCTTGATTCCGTTGCAAGATAACCTAATGCCTGGATGCTACAAAGGGTTGCAGCTTGATGTCTCTTTGAGTAAGTTTCAGCCTGTGCATGGAATTGTTATATTTGTGCCTGCTGAAAAGGAGGCTGAAAAGTTGAATGCTTAAATAGCTGTTTTATGGATAGGGCTGAGTCAGAAAATGTTGACTTAAAAAAGCAGAGTGGGAAGTGCAACTTCCAGAGTTTCTCAGCCTGATTTGAGTGGCTCAACAGTCAGTTAGTGGTTAGCACTGCACTTTTTCTTGGAGTCCGGGTTCAATTCCCCCCTTGGGGTCTGTGTGCATGTGCTTGGTGGGTTTCCTCCAGGTTGGTCTTCACAGTCCAACGACATGCAGATTAAGCTAACTGGCATTCCTAGTGTGTGAATACGCATGTGAATGTTGACTGGAGGTCCTACAAGGTTGGAAAATGGAAATAAATACATTGGTATTAACCACTGGTCTCCAAGGTTCTTAGTTGGACTACAGAGGTTCCTAGATGGATAGATGGATACATTCATGACCATTCTACCAGTCAAAAGTTTGGACACATCTTCTTATTTAGTGCTTTTTCTTTATTTTTACTGTTTTCAACATCGTATACTAATACTGAAGACACTCAAATTATTATAGAACAAATACAGAATTATATAGTCAACAAAAACATGTTAAATGACTTAGAATATGTTTTATATTTTTGACTCTTCAACGTAACTAAATAGTATCTAGTATCATTTTCTGGGCATGGATTTTTGATCAGTACATAAATTCATCCCTGGCTGAAATATAGTTTAGCACAGTAAAATTCACAAATAGCAAAACAAAACAAGTTCTACCAATTTACTAAATCCATTTTTCCGTAATGTGGCCGAGCCAAAATTTTATCTTAATCAGCATCTAAGGCTGCCACTGACAGAGAAATATGAGAGCAGACTCTTAGCAAACAGAAAAAGAAGCTGAGCTGATTAATGTTTTCATTAGCAGTGACAGTCGATATATTGCAGCTTATATTAAGTATGTACAGGACAAGCTTGCAAATGCTTTAAACCTGATTTTGTTCCTGACGTCTTGCTTTAGGAATAATTGATTTTATTTTGTTTTATCCTGATAAAGATATATCTAGAGCAACAAAGACTTTGAGCATGGTAACATAATATAAGTGCATTTAGACTATCTTACTTCCATTATGAGAAAAAATGTAGGCATTTTAAAAGATCCATAGACGACATGATATTTTAATGACTGACTCTTTGATTTAATTATAGCTTCGACGTTTTTAGCATATCATACAAAATAAATTATTAATAAGTAATGGATTGTCTGCTTTTATATTTTCCAACTTTGTGCAAACCACGTTTGTTGTTGTTCTGCTCGACACATCTGCCAAGTGAGAAAAGGAGAAACTAGAGACTGAAGCAACCCACTCCTATTTCATTACTGTGTCCACTCCTATTATCAGGTTAACACACTGGCTTTACCATGGCAACGACACACTCTCAGTGAAATAATCAAAGCCACAATCTAACTATCCACTCTAATTTCATCATGATTACCACCACACACTCTGAGCTCCTCTGTGGAGCTCGAAAACCAGGATGAAACCCGGAGTGTGACCGGTTGCCTGGATTATCCGCAAATAAGCAGAGTTGCCATCACAATGCTGTCACAAAAACAGCACCCAGACAAACAGTACCAACAGCAACCATATTTAGTTTGGCTGCATTAACAATTAAATAAAACCTTTCTATACAAATGATCCAAATGTAAAAAATAAAAGTCCTAGCACTGTTATATAGCTTTTCATAATGCGTACCATGTTTTATGAAGTGACTGAAATGTTGAAATGTGAGGTTTAAAAAGGTTCCCGATCCTGATCCTGGAATATTACTGTCCTGTACATGTTAATGGTTTTCCTGCTCACCCACACTGCACACCCACTTCAACCAATCATCTGCTGTAGTTGCCATTACCTTTATGTTTTAAAAAAGGGAACGGACTAAAATGTGCAGGACAGAAGATCCAGTACTTAAAAATAGGATTGGGAGCCCGTGACATTACTTAGTAAGTTTGACTGTACCGTCTAAAAGCTAATTTCCTTACAGTCCTCGATGTGATCAGTTCCACCTAATTAACTTGATTATACTGATGACGATCTCTTTAAGATGCCCTGACCGAATAAAAAAAAACCCAATACCTATATCTTCAGGCCAGGGACATGATGCTCATGGGAGAGCAAGGAAAGATTTCTTTTCCTTCTGACAGATTAGGGTCAGATGACTTTCCAATGGGAAAGAATGTAGTCATGTTTCTTTTCTGTAAAGGAAAGGTTGCTCCTTTTACCCAATTAATGAGAGGACAAGTAGGTCGTTTTACAGTTCTAGGCCCATAACTGTAGTATGGATGTCTTCTCAAATCTTACTAATTAACCACAAATTTCCACATACAGTATATACCACTAATTTAATACTCGATGTAAACCTACACTTACAGTAGGTGCCTTAATTTAATAAAACATAAACATTAAACTAAAGTCTTATCAAACTAATGTCATTTTTACCAATATGTGTAAACTTTAGTGTGGTTTACTGTTGAAATTTTTATTTTAGTTATTTATAAAGTTATTTTAAGCTGATATAAAATGATTTTATGTTAGGTTTCAGTCTAACTGACACAGGGCATTCACTGGAACATCTTTAACATGGGACTATAATGTGTAGGTTCAGCAGATCTCACAGATACGCAATCTGAAAAATTTGGTGGCCAAATCAACATCATGAGCTTACTGTAACGTTTCCTCAAATCCATTCCATTGCTTATTGCAGTTACTTTCGACAGCAGAAAGAGGTCAGCATGAGCACTCTGACTGGTGTGCAGCTACACAGGTCCACACACAGCAAGCTGTAATGCACTGTGTGTCCTGACACCTTTCTGTCATAGCCAGTATTTACATTTTCAACCTGGGTTGGACCAAATGGGCTAGCCTTCACTTCTGATGCACATCAAGAGGGATGAACACCTGTTCTGTTCTGTGCTGGGTAATCATTTGTCTTTCATTGAAAAACGTTTGGTACCAATGCATATCGGACTTATTCTACTAAATCTTTTTGGACATGGTCTAACCATTACAGTTTGCCCTTTCTCAGAGTCACTCAGATGCTTATGCTTGCTCATGCTTTCCTGCTTCTAATGCATCAACATAGGGTTCTGACACCCAATGTTTTACATTATATATTACACTAGATGTGCTTCCGTGGAATTTAATTGCACACTCATAAGCGTGTTTTAAAAAATGTACATTTGTAAAATTTCGGAATGAACTAAAATTTTTACGCGTTACCGTTAAATGTGCGGAATGAAAATGTGATATTGCGTTTATTAGGTAGATTTCCTTTGCACACTCATAAGCGCATATTAAAAAAAAGTACATTGCCATCTGTTGAATTTTGAGTTGAACTAATGATTTTTTCTGGTTCGATTTTTATGATATAAGAGCGTTTTCCATTTAAATTTTAAAATAGCATATCTACTGTTCTCATTCGTAGGCGATGAAACAAAGCCTATATGTTACCTCAAGCTCGGCCAAATACACCTGTGATAAATACATCTCATACAAATACACCGTGTTTGACGTGATGCGTGCAGACAGAAAAAAAAAATTATTTTCTCCCAAATAATTTTTTTACAATGGTTAGACACGCCAACTTTACAGTTTTATTATATGTACAGATAATGTGCTCTTTCACTGTTGTAGGCCATCCACCTCATGGTTGAATGTGTTGTGCACTCTGAGATGCTTTTCTGTTCAGCATGCTTGCACAGTATGCTTATTTGAGTTACTATAGACCTCCTGGCAGCTCAGACCAGTCTGGTCATTCTACTCTGATCTCTCTCATCAGTAAGGTGTTTCAGCCTACAGACCTTCTGCCCACTGTTTTTCACACTGTGTAAACTCTAGAGACTGCTGTGTGAAAATTCTATAAGTTTCTGAAATTCAAAGTAGTTTCTCAAACCAGCAATTCTGGAACCAGCAGCCATGCCAAACTGGAGAAAAAGAAGGATAACACACTCCTTGCCTGTACAAGCTCTATTAGATTTAAGGAGTATCAACATGTTTGCGCTGAAAAGGTATGTGAATGAAGACATGAAGACTTTTGAACTTCATGACCTCACAGTGACCATTATCATATGCAGGGACTTGCCATGGTGGCCCCAGCATTACTTAGACAGTTACTCCCTGGTAGAGGCAGAGAAGATAATGAGGAGCAGCCAACAAAGCGCAATCCGTTTCATGTGCCTTTTCCGGGGTAGAGGAAAGGATCGACAGCAGCACAAAAGGTCAATTCAATCAGCTGACCAACCCTCTCTCTTGGGTTACTGCCAGTAAAGAAGGCACCTTCACACAACAACAGAAGAAGAATGAACACCTCAAACGCTGCTAGGGCCAAGTACCAATGATGGAGAGGCCCAAAACCCCAGACTGCCACTACCAGCTTCCTATTTCCTGTTCTGGGGAGGGTTGGGCTTTTATCACCTCTAGCAGCATGGCTAAGCGTGTAACATTCTCCAGGGTGTTAATATAGTATGTTTAAGTAACAAAAAAATTTATTAGGTCATAATGGCATGTTTGTGGGTATGGGCAAAGTCAATCAAAGCTTGCATATATGGCCATAAAATACCCAGACCCATTTAATAAATGTATATTACTATTATACTACTTATTTATGATAATAAAAAAAAAGAGCTGTAGGGTGTTGTTTCAATAGCAATTAAAAAACAGTGGTTGGCCATTTGAAAACATCAGAAATCTGAAAGTACTTGTATGACTTTCAGCATATGCCAGTAGAGAGAGACCAGCAGGACTTCATGCCTCTGCTACATGTCCACTTGTTCACAAAAGCCGTTTTCATAAAATCCTAGGGCATCTAATAGAAATGTTTCATGAATGTTGGTTTACACTTTGCCACTTCCCACTGATTTCTTCCTGGGATGCTCTTCCCCACTTTGATTGGTAAACAGCTGGCACAGCTGCCTGGTGTGTTACGGATTTTTAGATATTTATAGTATATACATAGACATGCCTTTATTCTACTTATTTTACCCATTTCTCCCAGAGTGCTGTAGGGCTACTGCGCTATTTCCACATGATTTGTTTGTCTCCACAAGCTGTAATGCTTGTATAAACCCTGTATACTGCCTGGCCTAAAAATGTCACCATTTCAGAAGGGTCAAATTACTGGGCTGAATAAAGCAAAAAAAAACAAAAAACAACTAAGCAGATTTGTAATTACTGGAACTGGATTAAGAATCCTTCAACACATTATAAAAGCTTGGAAGGATAGTGCAGAACCGTCAACTTTGTGTAAGAGATGTGGTTAGAATAACTCATGAATGGAGATTGCTTAAACACTTGGTGAACTTGGTGCATGATAAAAAAAAGTCAATAGTAAAAACCATGGCAATATTTAATAGTGATGGCAAGAGCATTCCCATATGCACACAATGTGATGAGAAGTCACAGGATTGAGACTTAACAGCTGTGGCCATAAGAAAACACTTGTTAGAGAGAGTAAGCAATAATAACAGGTCATGCGGTGTGATTAGTCCAGACTGACTGTATTCCAGACTGATGCCCGTGTCAGGTTAAGAAGTGAAGCCCAAGAAGCGATGCACCCATCATGCATTGAGGTCGCGGTACAAGCCTCTGAAGGCAGTGTTATGACCTGGAGTTGCTTCAGTTGGTCAGGTCTAGGCTCTGCATTGTTATGTGGCAATAAAATGAGGTCATCTGATGACCCTGAATGTAATGAATAACCAGGGTATCACACATCTATGACGTTTTTCTTTCCTAATGGTTCAGGCATATTCCTGGACTGAAATTGAGAAAGAGCGGCTCTGGGAGAATGAGTGGAATCACTTTCACACATGCATTGGCCACCACGTTGTGTTCTGTAAAAAGGTGATTGAATGAAATCTTAGAGTGTAACGTTTTGTGGCCAGGCAATGTTATTGAGACAGTTATTTCTCAGAAGGCTGCCTTCGGGAGAGTACACAATCCACATTTAATTGGAATTAGATATAGTCCAAAAGACAAACAAAAGCTATACGCATTGTAAAGGTTTTTATATATAGTGTCCATTTTTATGTATTGTGTCCTAAAAGATATATACTAATTAAAGTAAAACCTTTAAAATAAGTCTACACCTGAGACAAATCTCATGTAAGAATATGGGTAAAATAGTAAAAAGGCTCTGGCCAATTAAACCAAAAAGATTTACTTTAACAAACTGATATAGTGGACTGCGTTAATACCATGCGATAAGAACATCTGTCAACTTCATTTTCATAACATTATAGGAACAGTTATCCACACCACCTTACATGAAAAGCAGCTGAACCATCTAAGAAGAGTTTGGAAAAGTATAGTAGGTTCATTAGAAACTTGCACATCTTGCCATTTTGAATGTGTCAGTTTGCATATCTTGGTTATGAGAAGCCAAATGAACTAAAACTTGGGCTGTGTCCTACAACATCACGTTGGAATGCACTAAAATGTTTACTTTTGTTTGATTGCTTGTTTTTTTCAAGGTCATTTTTATGCTATAGGGGCGTTTACCATGTAAATTTCAAATTAGCACATCTTCTCCTTCCGTAGGCCGAACACGATGAACCAAAGACTATATGTTACCTCAAGCTCAGCCAAATACTCATGTGAAAACCCCATTAAAATTAGATCAGATCAAAATAATAATTAAAAAAAAAACATCTTGATGTGTTCTATATCCTCCCAATTTATTTTTTTTTACTTTACTTTACTTTACCAGTCAAATGTTTGGACACAGCTGCTACTTATGTTCTGTTAAACCTTCACAATGGCTCTAATCTGAGGTGCTGTACGTTGCTTCTTCTCTGCAGCAGAAGTAATATATGGTCTTGTTTTCCTGGGATGGTCTTCATGAGAGCCAGTTTCACCATGTTTTTGCAAATCCACTTGACAATACTGTTCTTGTAAAAACTGTTCCAGAACATCTGCCTTTTGTGTCTTAAAATAACAACTGACTGTTACTTACAGTTACTTAATTACCTAATGCCATATGTGTTATTTCACAGTTTTGACATCTCCAATATTGTTGAAGAATGTAGAAAATAAATAACTTTAGGAAAAAAAAAACATTACATTAGAAGGTGTGTCCAAACTGTACATAAAATAGTTAAAGGTTTTGACAGTACATCGGTCAAATGTATGTAACCTTTAAAAACTGAATCTTCATAGATGTATGGACAGATCTTTTTATCGTCCTGCAAAGATAATGTTTAGAATATTTAATAACAGTTTGTCTCATGTGTTCCAAAACCGTGGTGCTAATTAATGCAGTGATGTGGAACGCCAGTATGAGATAAAACACGGATCGTCAGAGCAAACATATCCGCAGCAGTCCGAGGTGAGGGCATGTAAAAAAATACCTGAACTGAGAGTGTGAGCCACTTAAATAAAAATGTCTATATTCTTTACATCATTACATCCTTTAACTTGACTATGCTTGCTTTCTACAGTATGTTTTTTCTCCTTTTTTATTATAAAAGCATGTTTAAAGCAAATAAAAAACCTTTTTTTCTTCGCTATAAAGCTGGCAAAACTAAATTATACTTCATTATTATTATTATTATTATTATTATTATTATTATTATTATTATTATTATACCATACTGATCTATTATGCCTTGCGTCCCCTTAGGTGGTGTAAAGTCATAGCAGGCACAATTACGTCTATTGTGCGTGTGGCTGCCACAATTCTTCACCGGTCTGCTTAATCTTCTCCTGTCTGGACCTAAATGACTAGTTTGTGGTACCAATGACAGAGGCACTGCATCTGTTCCGCCAGCTTGAAATATACTCCCTCTTCTTTGTATGACAGTGAGACTGGCATCCCTGTCGCTCCAACTGTGGTGGCATTTTTTGGAGTTTGAACACTCTCAGCATCTAGAGTGCTATGCTGCTGTGCTCTTCTGAAGGAACAACCAAATGTGTCACAACATGAAGTCTGTTGTCAAAATGCCTCATCTGTTCTGATTATGTGGAAACTCTGCATGATGCACAGTAGCACTGTGAGCTACAAGACAAATGATTGTAGTGACAGAGGTTGTAATGATTACTGTACTTTTCAATAACTGCCTGAAGTAGGAAGCCATTTCCAGGAATAACTAAGAAATAATTCATTACTGACTGGCGGTAAATGACACAAAACATAAACATAAATATAACACAAAATAAAAATAAAAAAAAAACATTTTTTTTTTGGTATTGAAGACTCCTAGACTGGGTTTTGGTTAACTGGGAAATAATAATCCATATAAAACCAGTAGACATGTGTAATGGTAATGAACTTAAGAGAGTCTGCAACTGCTACCAACAAGATAAAATGTACCCAATACATTTAAATATTTAGTTTGCACATATTTTTCACTACTCGATCTACTTTACATATTAAAGTCCTGAATTGTTTCAGTCATTTAATAAATATCATTAGTGTAATAACACTGATCATTAGTTATATACAAAAAAAACGGTGACAAGATCATGGGCACCCAAGCCCCATCCGCCCCAGCGAAGACCAAAGGCCTGCCAGCCTGTCCTAGCCGGTCCCACAGAAAAGCCAATGCTGTTTAAACTGCAGAAAAAAGGTAATTCTGATCAGACCACCCAGTGCATCATATCCCACCACACATGGGGCCCAGTAAGGAAAGAGTTCTGGGGTGTTGACCTCAATCCGACTGAGTATCCATGTCAAAACCACAGAGGCCCCACCCTGCAACCCACAGCACCCAAAGGGGTCAGAGCTTCCCAGTGGCAAAAAGGGAACCTAAAACATAGGCGGCTATAATGGTATGGCTGATCGGTGTATATATACATGACTCAAAAGCGGACATCCATTATGTTATCCTAAACCAGCCTCCATTTAATTTTTGGAGACAGATGGTACCTTGTGAGTTTGACATCCTCTCAAAACTCTGCCTTAAACGAGATAATTTCAGCCTCATTTTATAATACAGAGAGCCAAAGAAAAATATTTCTGTCAGAGGCTGAATGAAATGATTGTGTTTTGACCTACGCTAACCCTCACTCCCACTTCTTCACATTGTACAAAAACTCCCTGGTGAGAAAAAACGGAAAGGCTACATTCATTTATATCTAAATTAATAACGAGGACAATGCTATAGATAAAGTACCCCTAAGTAGGTAAAATGGATGTGGATACAATTCTGAATTTCTGTGATATAACAAATTCTTTACAGATTATTCACCGCACCAGTAAAATGGTGAAAACTAAAGAGAACACAACCTCAGCAATATTCTACTTTCTTCTGTTGCTTTACTTCGTTCAACTGTTGTACTGAAGGGACAAGTTATGAATATAAAATTGCTCAGTGTTAGTAGGCAGCACAGTGTGCCAGCGGGCAGCGTTGCCCCCTCAGCTCCACATTTGATCCTAACCTCTGGTTACTATCTTTCTAGAGTTTCTCATATTCTCCACATGTTCACGTGCATTTCCTTCCATCTTCGGAAAACATGCTGATAGGCCCTAGGTGTGATTGAGAGAACAAATCTCAGTGTGCGTGTGTGTGCGTGTGTGTGTGTGCGTGTGTTTCACTGCAATGAAGGCACCTAGCCAGGTACCTTGTGCCTAGTGTTACCAAGTTAGGCTCTGCATCCATTGCAACTGAGAGAGGTAACTAAAGACCAATAAGTAGATTTCCCTATTATAAATAATAAATATACTAAGGATTATTACTTTCTTTGTTACCAGACCTCCTAGTAAGCTGGTCTAGCATTTTAAACTAAATGACTGAGTGGGAGCCCCCGGGACATTTATAATGTGGTGAAAGGTTGTGTTCTTTTGGGTTTTGACAATTTGCCATACAAACTATTCAAGTGCAATTTCGAAAGCCCGAACAGCCCGAATCCATATAACCTATTTTCAGTTTTATATATAGAAAATGATTGCACTTCCCATATTTAAAAAATGTAATTTTAGTTCCACATTTCATTTAGCTATCATCTCAAACAGCTGGCAGAATACTGAGCAGGCCATGTCACAACCAGCACAATGGACAAGGCATGACCTCCACACCCCAAACTGTTAATCAGCCCATGCAGTTTAACCACATCATCTAACATTGCGCATGACATTTACTTCCATTCACACTTTTTCGATTACTAATCATGCAAAGTTCCACTCAAGCAATGTTATCTGTGTGACTCCAAACAATTTGACCCAGAGCCCATTCAAGAGTATTGCTTAGTCTTCACTGGGACACTACTGTGCTCTGGGCCAATCTTAAGATAAGGTCATTAGACAGAGTTTGTTGAATTTTACCACACATTCACAGTTCATATCCAATACGCACTGCCACTTATTTTTGTTAGTCTTTCAGCTTCTCCCTTCGCAGGGTCGCCACAATGGACCGTCCAATCTGCACCCATCTTTGGCACAGGTTTTACATCGGATGCCCTACTGTACCTGATGCAACCCTCCCATTTTATCTGGGCTTGGGACCGGCACCGCATCCAGTGGCTGGGGTTTGGACATTGGAGAAATCAAACCCGGTCCTTCCGCGTGGCAGGCGAGAAACCTTCCACTTTACTTCGAATATTTTTTAAAACAAGAGCTCTTATAAAATGGCACATATGCACATATAGACTAATGAAACTAAAAGGGCTAATTTTCCATTTATGTTACGCTGTAAGTCAAGTATGCAACCTTTTGCAGATAAATAATACAAGTGTCACTGAATGTGCTTGGCTGATCTGGCTGGCTCGTGACAACAAGTGCATTTCCTATTCATAACTGGCACTGGCTATTAAAATATATTGTGTGCTACACAACACCATTCAGGGTAATTAATGGTAATATCATGTTTCCTAATTTAGACTTGCATTGGATAAATCTTTACTTTTGTGATGAGGATATAGTAGGTATACAGTAGGTACATTTATTATACTTTCTAACTTCCTGTGCGTTTTCTTGACCCTTTAAAAGATTTTGAGTATGATTTTTGGATTTGTCCATGCATCATGATATTATTAATAAATTATTAATTAACTATTAATAAACACCCTGTACTTGCATCCAGCTTTTTGCCTTAAACATACTTATTTTATAAAAAGAAAAAGTGTAAAAACTGTCACTGAAAATAGTAGTTAACCTCATGTAAGTGTGGTAAAATAAATAATGAATCTGAATAGATAGTGCTTTTGATGGTGGACTGCATTTACAAGATGATCAGCTATTGATCTTTTTTACATTATTGCATCATAGTTTATCCTTCTTGAATGTCAGGGCAGCAGACTTTGCTTATGTTCTGAGCAGAAACCAGTTAACATTACAAACACACAGCAAATAAAATCTAACTCTATCTGATATTGATCCAGTATTTCATGCCAAAAGATCCGTTGCTGTAGCAGAATGCACTGCATCTCCTAATCCTGTTATTGTTTTATATACAGTAGGCTTGCTGTTTGTAAGTTTTTTTTTTTTAATGCTTAAGCTTAATAAGATTTTAAAAGTGATTAAACGAAAGTATCAGTGTTTTTCTGGCAGACCTACAGTAGCATACTCAGTAGGAAAAAAAAAATGTTTTCAAACACTTCTCATGACCCTAACCTCATGTAGCATGTCAATGAAATGTATATTACAGGGTCTAACTTGCGATACAGCACCCACTCTAAAACATGCATATTATTTACTGACAAATGGTACGCATAATAGATGCGTATAGTAGTTTTTATGTTCTTATTTTATTTTTCTGTCTTCTTTCAGCAGAACCCAAAATACTTTGTCACATCTTTCCAAGTCATATCATTCTCACTGCATTTTAATTAGTGTTCAATACAATCTCACCAAAACAATGAGAATGCACTGAATTATTATCTCTTCTTGGAATAGAAGGCTAATTAACAGAGAAACTAATTGGATTAACTCCACATGATCTGACAGATCTGCATGATCCTAGGCAGACACTGCTGCCGCTATTCAAAGTGAATGAGAATAAAAAAAAAAATAATAAAAAAATTTTTTTTATATATATATATATACTTGTTTTCTTTCATGATTATGATTCACGCACAGACTTGGTCAGATTAAATAAACTTGTGATATTATGCTCATCATAATCCATTTATTTCTCCTTCTGGACTGACGCCTGGCCTCATTTACTGATGATCTGCCACAACCTACTAACACTAAACTTTGTATTTGGCGTGATTAGGACATAATGTTTTGTAAGGCTTTGTTTTTGTTACTTTGCATATTACCTAACCCTGTCTTTATAGTTTATTGTTATTTTTTTCTGACCGATTTCTGGTTTTGCTGTTTTCTGAATTGTGGTTTGCATTGTGACATGTTGGCTTTGTTTTGCAATAAATTGTCTCCTAAGCCCAGGTGTTTTGTTACAGAAGATTTTATCATAACCTGACATGACAATGATGCAGCATTTGTTACTAACAGCTCTACAGTCTGCATCTCAAATACCAACAATAAGCTCTACCACAGCATCATGGGAGACTGATGTCTGACCGAGAAAAGGAAGACTTCTTCACCTTCTTCACGGAGGGAAAAATGGGAAAAAGCCTATTACATTTTCAATATTAGTAAAGCCACTTTAATTTTCAGTCCTAATTAGCTACAACTGCCATACCAAATACTTTCTCAAAAACGACAGAACTATGATGGCTCACCCATTTCAGTGTTTTTTGTTACGGTACTCTTTATTTTTTGGCTTTCAAGCTTGCCAATAACATGGAGGGAAAACAACATTCTTAACAATGGCTCTAAACACACACACTACCGCTCAGATCACTTGCAAATTTTTTGGGTTTTGTTTAGTGATTTATTTTCTACATTCTACAACAATACTGGGGATTTTAAAACTATGAAATAACACATATGGAATTAGGATATTATGTCACAACAACAACAACAACCACGACAACAGTCAGTTATTTTAAAACACAGGACAGTCTTTCTGGAATAGTTCTTGCAAGAACAATATTGTCAAGTGCATTTGCAAAACCCATCAAGCACCATGATGAAACTGTCACTCATAAAGACCTTCCGACCTATACCTTTTGGTCAAGGCAAGACCAAAACTTACACCTGCTTCAGAGAAGTTCATTTCGAGATACCAACCTCACCAATTAACAAACATCACCTAGTTTTAGAGCCGTTATGAAGGCTTTACAGATCATGAATAGTAGATACATCTCAACATTAACTGTTCAAATGAGATTATTGAATATTCTGGATCCTTTCAGCATTATATAATTTATATAGCATCATATATCATTTAAATCCCCTACAAAAATGCAAAAGCATTGGGTTTTGTTTAGGGAATAATTAAGCACTGGCCATTGTTAAGAATGTTGTTTTATAAATATATATATGTACTGCATATACAGTATATGTACACTATCTCTCAAAAGCTTGCGATCACTGTCTAACTCCATGATTGTTCCTGATTTTTTATTTCTGTCTACATTGTAAAGCAATGCTGAAGGCGTCCAACATATGCAATAATCTTCTTTGAACTGTTAATGTTGAGATGTTTCTACTACTCCTGATCTGTAAAGCCTTCATAACAGCTCTAATTGGTGATTTCTGAGTCTGGTGACTCTAAATGAACTTCTCCTCTGCAGCTGATGTAAGTTTTGGTCTTGCCTTCCTGGGAAGGCCTTTATGAGTGACAGTTTCATCATGGTGCTTGATGGGTTTTGCAAATGCACTTGACAATACACAAACTATTCTAGAAAGGTTGACCTCTGTGTCTTAAAATAACAACTGACTAGTGGACTGACTAGACCTATAGAGGAGCAGCCAGGGAAACCTGGATTAGGCAACAACTAAGACGCATATCCCATTTAGCTTCCTAACAATCTTAAGATTGTTTTCTTTATTAGTTATTCTAGATTCCTCTCTCCTTAAGAGCCAGTGCCAACTACTTGACTGTTGATCTCAAAACTAATACTCATCCTTTAAATCTGCCCCTGTAACTTGAACTGTACATCATGGGACCACTCTATTTTTACATTCCTGAAGATATTCAAGAGCATTAGCTACTTCCATGTGACCAAACCCATAGCTTTGTAAATGACTGGTCAAAAAGTTACTTGAAAAGAAAAGCCTACATTCAGAATATCCAACACAAAGTTATGAAGATATTAAAAAAAAGTGATGTCTTCCTCCTCTGACCTGTGAATGACTGGTCCAAAACTATACTTGAAATGAAAAAAGAAATACATTTGAAATATCCAATATAAAATTACGAAGATATCAAGGAAGTTTTCTCCAAGAAAAAGTATCCCTCCTCATAGACCTGGGGATGGTGTAATTGTTTACCTTGATGGTACTCTGACACATAATCAAATCTATCCTCTGTCACATAAATCAAAGCCATGGGAGTATACATTCAAGAAGCACTTCAGCAAGGGATTATTAAGCTTTGTATATCACCAGATTCTGACACCTAACTTTTATAAAAAAAACTAACAAAAAAAAAAAACATTTATTTATTTTTTTTAAAGTATGTCAGCCTACACGGTGGTGTAGTGGTTAGCACTGTCGCCTTGCACCTCCAGGGTCCGGGTTCGATTCTCGTCTCTGTGGACATGGAGTTTACATGTTCTCCAAGTGCTTGGTGGGTTTCCTCTAGACAGTCCAAAGGCAATTAGGTTAATTGGCGTTCCCAAATTGGCTGTAGTGTGTGTATATGTGTGTGCCCTGCGATGGATTGGCACGCTGTCCAGGGTGTAACCCGCCTTGTGCCCTAAGTCTCCTGGGATAGACTCCAGGTCATCCGTGATCCTGAATACAGGATTAAACGGTATAGATGATGAGTGATGATGTCAGCATAAATTGTTGCATATACCATACATGCCTAAACACTATGCCAGTCAGATACCATTACCCGCTCCCATTATTTCCCGCAACAATAGAATACTTAATAGACCATTGATGTCTTTGCAGTGTTCACTACACTGGAATGGTTAAAGAAGCCCTTCTTTTTTCTGACAGACTACCAGAACTTAGAGAGCATCAACATTTAATTTCTTTACTATCTTTTTCACTAATGTACTTTTTTCCAATCATAATATTCATCTGTGTGTGTGTGTGTGTGTGTGTGTGTGTGTGTGTGTGTGTGTGTGTGTGTGTGTGTGTGTGTGTGTGTGTGTTGGTGTGTAGGGCATAAAGAACTGGGGAACTGTTCATAAAAACTTGCAATATGTTATTATACATGATACATTATACATTTCTGTACACAGACCAAGCATTATAAATAAGCATTATGAAACTGATAATCCAACTATAGGGTGGAGTTTAGGGATTATTAGCCATGAAATTAATCATCCTTTTATTATCAGTGTATGCTCTTGTCTGCGATCTTTGATAGACACCACTCTCCATCACATCCCCTCACGTCCTGCAGCCACATGTTTGTCTCAGTACACCACCTTTGTAACTGTGCTGCAATCCCATTAACCTTGGGGATAAATAAGCCCACTGTGGTTGCCAAGGGAATGCTGACAATGTGGAGATTGCCTTGTCATGTCCATTTTATCCCTCAGGGAAAAGGAACACATAGCACACTATTTGGCAGCTCTCGCAGATTTTGGCAGAGAACCGCTTACGAGTCATGTTCAATCTAACCTTCAATGTTCCGGAGACCAGGCACAGACGAAAGGAAACAAACACACCACACTGACTTTATTAAGAGAGACAGTGGAGGGGATCAGGGTTTGAAATCTAGACCAGTACTTACTGTCATTTTTTTTATTTGACTGATGATCTCAACGTGCGACCGCGAACCAGATATAAATAAATGTAGTGTAATAATTTATACAAAATCATCACAAAAATGCACCATAAAATATCACCATGTTTTTCAGCAGTCAGAAATTATGTGTAAAGGTATAGCAACCCAAAAGTCATTTCATGCTGAAAAAAAAGTGGCGAAGTAAAAATTTTAAGACAGCATTTCCATGTATTTTAAAGAAATTACACCAGAGTTTTTCTTAGCAACTTTGTCAGCTGAGCCTTTAGCACTTTTCAAATACGTAGCAGAAACAATCCAGGAACATTATGAATCTGGTTTAAGTAATAATAATAAAAAGTATTAATAATAAATAATACATTGTGCTGATTTTAAAGATATTCAAAAGAGCAGTCTATTAATGTCAGTATCTAAATATTAAATTTGATGAATTCAGGAAGGAAATTTAGTCAACACAAGATTTGACAGTACAAAGGTAAACCACACTCACTCACTATAACGCTTTATCCAGTATACAGGGTCGGGTGGTCTGGAGCCTATCCCAGAAGACTTAGGGTACAATGCGTGGGGACACCCTGAAAGAGGTTCATCGCAGGGCACACACACACACACACACACACACACACACACACACACACACACACACACACACACACACACACACACACACACACACACACACACACGCACGAATACACTCACACTTTCATTCACACACTACAGGCAATTTGGGAACGCCAATCTGCTTAATCTGTATGTCTTTGGACTGTGGGAGGAAACAGGAGTAGCCAGAGGAAGCCCACCAAGTACGGGGAGAACATGCGCACAGACCCGAGGTGGAAAACGAACCTGGACTCTGGTGCTAACCACTAAGCCACTGTACTGGCCCAAACTGATAAATATTAATTTTCTCCACAAAAATATCCCTTTTCCCCCTTTTTTGAGTGTCTCTAATCACTTCCCTTATTTTTAATCACCATCATTTCTATATTGCAGCATCACACAGACAGAAAGCCCAGCACACTTAAAGAAGTTCCCTTTGACACGTTTTGGCTTGATCAGAAGAAAAATAATCTGCTTAAAAGAACAGAGGTCTAATTTACTTTCTAGCATGTAGATGATCTTCACAGTGTTAAATGTGCTCTACTTTAGTTTTAATATCTTTGGCATAAAATTATGAATTACTTTTACTAATTACTAATTTGAACGTTAATGTTAACAAACAAATTCCCAGTTTTATTTTTTATTTTTTATTTTTAGGAAAATTCTTTAGTGACTGCTATCAATTATTTATTAACTACAAGGAAACCTATAGAAATGACAAGTATATGGAATGCACTGTGGGCAAAACGGTTTATTATCGTTGTATAAGTACAAAGACATTCAGTAAAGATGCAGCTGAAATAAATTACCCATCTCAAATAGGTCGAAAATTTTTTTTTTAATTACGATTTTGGCTTCCAGCGATTATGAAAACAAGATCCTGATTAAACAATTATTATACTGGATCCTCATTCACAATAATATTCTCACTGCGTTCAGCCTATTTGCTTTACCGCGGTGTGCTTATGTCCCTCACTAAACCCCGGATCATACAGTATCACTGCCTCCAGAGGCTTGTCAGTGGCCACTGAGCATGAATGGTAAAGCCTCTCATGCTCTTCCTTTCTTACCCTATCGTGCCCATTGCTCCAGAATAGCGTTATTCTGTTCTCATCGGATCACATCACCTTTTTGCATTGCTCTGAAGTCCTTTTTTCCGATTAGTTTCACTAACAAATTGTCTTCTTATAGCCATACGGCAGTTTAGTCTCAATCCTGTGAGTTCTCAGTGCATTGTGAATGTGGAAATGCTCTCAGTTCATTATAAAACAGCTGTAATTTTTTTAAACCTTTTTTTATGATGCAATTTCATTAAGTGTTCTTCTAATTTGGTTACTAAGGTTGATGCAGGCCAATAACTTCTGCAGCAGTGACCTTTTTTCCTCTCTCTCTCTCTCTCTCTCTCTCTCTCTCTCTCTCTCTTTCTTGGCCAGGCAGTGTTTTACAGAAGAATATAAAGTGAAGCGTAAGCTAGGAGACAAAGTGCTTCCTAATTGGCATTGGTAAACAGGTATTGTGTATAAACGAGTATTATGTGTAAATAAATAAATTATTATAAAATATTATATCATACCATATACTACAGCATGACTGCATTTTAAATATTCTATATTACTATCAATATACTTCTGTCCTACAACACAGTGCAGCTGTGTTCTATTTGTAGAATTTAAACTAGCACAGAAGGAAACAATAAATCAATCTGCTATTTACATTTAATTAGGTGGCCCAGAACAGTTCCAGACAAAACAAATTTCCTTTCTGTGTTATCTGCTTCAATGTCTCTGCATCCTGTTGAAAAATGCACGCATGTCTGCTAATTGAACAAATTGAGAAAAAAAATGAAGTAAAATAAGAAAACAAATTAACTAAATAATATCACATCTTACTCATGTAAACCGAATATTTTATATGCAAGGGACAATAATGAGGATAGCCAATTTGTCGTAAGCATTATGACAACGCTTTGGAAAAATGATTTCTAAATTGCTACCTTCACAAATAGCTGTTACATGCAATTTCACTTAATAAGGCTCGAGTGGAACAGTGTTTTATCAAGCCACCTTTAAAGTCATTCATTGAAAATAAGGCCACTTAAATAAAACTATTTTACCTACATGTGCTACATGGGAATTCCATATGTGGAAGAGACAAAGGGTTAACATGTTGCAGTCACGTCAAAAGCAATACTGTCACACTATATAAGGAAGGACATACAAATTCATCTTCACTAAGACTCTCAAGGCTTTAATAAAAATAGTCCTCCACAACAGAACCCACAAAAATACACTGTCTCAACTTGGATGGAAGATGAAATTGATGGAAGATGGACTTGTGTGTTGTCAGATAATAATGTCATTTTTTGCCAAACCAATGTATGACAAACCACTAAAAAGTAACTGACACACATTGTAAAATTAATGTGGTATCCTTAGCTTAATGACCCTTGGTATGATTTTGAATAAGGTCTTTGAATAAGTGTCCCAATTAAACATGTCACTGTCATGGCAATGCTGTACTGAGAATGATTTAATATCCAGTTATTGCATCAGGTCCATTCCATGTCAGCCCACATTATCCTAAACCAGTACATTACAATAAGCATATCTGATAATCTCTCTCTCTCTCTCTCTCTCTCTCTCTCTCCCTCTCTCTCTCTCATGCTATTCCGGAGATATCAATGATCCTGACCTCACCTGCTTTCGAGATTCACACTGATGCCCTACTTCTGGTTGGAGTTCTCATCACTCATCAGAAATCACGTGCTACTCCTGAGGATGGCCCCATAAATGGACATCCTAAAGATACACGGGATTACGGTGTAAGGAAGATGGCTTTGGACTGTAATTGATAAGAACAGATTTGCCTGGAGAACTATTCCTCAAGACCACATAAAAAATATAAGACAATCTGGCTTTTTGGATGCAAAATATGAAGAAATGATTAAGGCTTAAGGTTTTTGCATAGTACTATAATAAGTCTGTAATGTTCATTGTTAGAAGCTCTAGACAAATAAAACTGAAGGAAACTGAATTAAATTTAATTAATAGATGGAGCAGAGGAAGGCTGAAAAATGAAGCAACGCAGTAGCTGATTACCTGCTGGGAGTTTCTATTTTAAATTTTTTTATATTTTTGAAAATCAAATAATAAATTGGGTGTTTCTGCATATTATTTAAAAATAAGGATGAGTTACCTGTCTAGCACAGTTCCAGGAATGCATACCACTGATGAGGAGGTGTATGGCCACCTCCAGTTTATATCACTTTGCTCTTTGCTCAGCCTGTGGTTGCTGCACTGCATCATCAAGAAAGACCACAACTGAGAATTATGTCTAAGAAGTCTGAAGGCTCTACAACAGTTGAATTTTTGGGAAAACATAATTTAATGAAACAAAACATGTAGTGGTGTATCTCACTGCTAACATGATGCTTTGCAGTATTTTACTTCAATGCCACGATAAGTGAAATGATTTGGTGCTGATGGACAAAGATTTTTTTTCTTCCATGCCTGTATAAAGTGAGGCTTCCGTCCACATCTCATATAGTGGTTTGTCTCTGTGGTTGAGCTTGGGAGGGTAAGCGGGAAAAAGGGTCAAATTTGGTTCGATTAAACTTTAATTACAGCTGCAAGGCATAAAATCCAAAGCAGGACCACTCTCTCTCTCTCTATCTCTCCATAGAAGAAAACGGGTTTAGCCATTGTGAAGTGATTTTGTAGCACATCATCATTACTGAGATAGATATCTTAGCTGGTAAAACATGCTATAAGTTAACTGACTACCACGTAGGGAAGTCCAAAGTTTAAATCAGTAATGTTTTTGCATGTGCTCGTTGTGGTAAGATTAAAATGGTACACCGAACACACACACACACACACACACACACACACACACACACACACACACACACACACACACACACTGCAGCAAATAATGCTTTAATATAATTTTTTTGTGGAAAACAGCTATTTTATAAACATTAATTACACTAGCTGTCGCCACCATGGGTGAAAGTAAGTCGGTACAGTCCGAAGTACTGAGGGGAGAGCAACTGTCTGCCAAAACCCACATTCAAAACCAGTCACAGAAGCACTTTCAGTGCTTAGTAGACAACACTTAGTCTACTTAGTAAATGCTTCTGAGTCGTTCCACATAGCCTCTAAACCATCCATGCTGTTTTGTTCACGAATAACACGAGCTACAAAGATGATTCAACCATGTAGGGTGTAGAAAGTTTGTCTAAAGGTTGTCTAAAAAGGGTGTCTAAAGGTTAGAAGGGATTCAGTCTTACGGTTATGGTTGTGTACATAAATAAAATTTTTATTTGAATTTCATGATTTAAAATGTATCGTGATTTAATATGTTTTGGTTTTTAGTTTTTTCCTTTTTTTTTTGATTTTGTTACAATTCTAAACGAGTCAAACTGATCAAAATTTGCAAAGATTTACTAGATCCACTACAGTTATAATTGCACTTATAATTGGGTATAATTTTAACCACTTCAGAAATTCAAGCACTGCTGCTAAACTATATTGCTAAACACAGAATTCTGAACAAAAACAAAACAGACAGCAAAACATTGGAAACAATGCTTGGTATACTACTGTAAATGGGCAAATCCTCACAAATTGTGAGGGAACAGAGTGGTCTAAATAGATAATATGATAACTGAGAATGAAAAACACATGAGTACATCAGTAGGGAGGTAAGTGTGAGGAAGTCAGGAGCGGAAAATAAGTATGTGAGAGCGGAGCAAGATATGTACAAGGACAGTTTTACAGCGGTAAGGTGTGCCAAAGGTACGACCGACAGGTTTAAGGTGGAGGTGGGACTGCACCAGGGATCGACTCTTAGCCCCTTCCTGTTTGCAGTGGTGATGGACAGCTTGACGGATGAGGTTAAACAAAAGTCCCCGTGGATTATGATGTTTGCGGATAATATTGTGATCTGCAGCACTGAAGAGAAGAGGCATGAAGATCAGTAGGAGAAAGATGGGGTACATGTTTGTAAATGAGAGCGAGGGTGGGGGTGCGGTTGCAAGAAGGAGATGTAGGGAGGGAAGAGGTGTTTAAATATTTAGGTTCAACTCTCCAAAGCAATGGGAAGTGTGGTAGAGAAGTGAAGAGGGGAGTGCAGCCAGGGTGGAATGGGTGGAGAAGAGTAGCAGGAGTGATCTGTGACAGAAAGGTATTGACAAAAATGAAAGGCAAAATTAAAGGGAGTGAGGGAGTGAGACCATGTTGTACAGTTTGAAAATGTTGCTGCTACAAAAAGACCAGAAAGCAGAACTGGAGGTGGCCGTGCTGAAGATGCTGTGATTTGATTTGGGAGTGAGTAGAATGGACGGGATTAAGAATGCGTATACTTAGATAAGAGGAAAAGTGCAGGTAGGATGGACTGAGGATAAAGTTAGAGGGGCCAGATTAAGATGGTTTGGACATATGTAGAGGAGGGATGAGGGGTACATTGAGAGGAGAATGATAGACATGCCAGGCAGGAGGAGAAGAGGAAGGCCCCAGAGGTGGTTTATCAATGCAGTGAGGGAGGATATGCAGGAGGTTGTCGTGACAGAGATGTGGTAGACAGAGTTAGATGGAGACAAATGGTCTGCTGTGGTGACCCATAAACCCATAGATATCATTTTGCCCTATTAGTAGAATTCACAGGATGAGCAAATCTATTAGAACTTCAGATGATTGTATATTTATTCTTTTATCTGGGGCTTTGTCTTTAATTAAAAAGGGGTGCGTCCAACCCTGTTCCAGAGCTTTCTAACTAATGAAATAGTAGGGTCATGACATTCATGTTATAGTTATAAGTCCCAGAAGTCTAAAATACCTTCAGTGTTGGAAAATAAAGCCCTGTGGGATCAATATTTGTTGATTTACAGAGTAATAACTTTGGATTCTTCAGCTAATCTACTCTTACTCTCGCAGCTATTTCTACCGTTAATCCTATTCGTTCCCTAGAAACCCATTAAAAGAGATCTTGGCCAAGTGCTTCAGTGATATGATGTCATAGTAGTGCATGTTTTGTGAATGTTTCTGTCTTTGATATTCATCATGCTGAGTTTACACACACTTTTCTTCCTTTTGAAAACATATATCATACACTGTAATGGAATTATATGATCAAGAGTTGAGATGCGTGGTCTTAGAACACATATAATGACCTATTGAGGCATCTGAATCCCTCAAAACGAGGGGAAAAAATTAATGACAGATACAGAAACAATATTGGGAATAGGAGACCATAGATGAGCTGTGGTAATGGTCACAAACAATCTTTTTTAGCTCAAGCACTCTTTATGTGATCCCATTTTCCAGATTTTGCTGATGTAATCTGATATACATAACACGTTACTGCACAGTCTGTTATAGAATTTGGCAAAGACTTGATTGGGATCATCCCAAAACAAAGTAATAATGTTAAATGAGTGCTGCAATAGAACAGTCACTTAAGCCATGATAAATCCAGTTGTTATTTATGTTTAATAGGGCAGTTTGCCTTACATCCCCGAGCCAAACCCACCATTAGCTTCATATCCTTTTCCTCCCAAAACCAGTGATATAATCATACAAAATGTGTCTAGACTGTAGCTAGGGTGTGGATGCATTGTTTTTCTTCCCTTAGCATACACCCTCCTAAACAACAGTCACATTAAAAAATCTTGAAGATGTGGATAAAAAGTGTATTAATGACTAGCGGCTCCATAGTGATTATAAATCCAAAGTGAATCCAAGTGATTTTTAGTGCCATTTGTAAAGTAAATTACAAAATGTTAGCAATTTTAATCATTACCAGGCACAAATTATTGGTGCTCATAACCCTGAGCTTCTATCAAGAGTAGGTTAACGGTACGGAGTATTGAATTTTGGTTCACTGAAAAAAATCTCACACTTTAAGGAGATTCTTCAGAAGAAATTCTGACACTTTAAGAATTTTTTTTTTTTTTAATTAGATTGTGCGCTCTAAAAGAAAAAAAAAAACTGCCACAAAGACTGACATTCATAAATCAGTTGGAAACATTCCTCAGAAAAAAAAAGAAGCTTTCCTGAGAGTATGACATAAAATGCAATAACTGAACACTATGCATTACTGTAAGTGCACTATGAACATGTTCGTCGACTGCACAGATACTGTAAATCACCCAGTTCCTGCTGGACAATACAGTGCTGGACCCCATTGATGCTTCGGGGCTGTTTTGTAGCTGGTGTGAAGATTAATGGCAGACTACTGTAGTACCTGGTTATTTTTTTTATCCCCCCAAAAAACCTTGTATGGAACTGACCACAGATGGATCTTTCAGGAGGATAATATCCTAAAAACCACATCCTCATTAAAAACTACTGTATGTCAAAAAGGAGAGTATATTGTATGTTGTTTTCCATCTGTGGCTTTGTGATACAACAGAGCGTTTTTTCCGCAATCACCTTGAGAAGTGTTTGCTGCATAGCCTTGTAAATGACAGGCTTCCGAGTTTTCTATAATAATGTCATATTGCAACAACAGAGAGTTGGCAAACATCAATACTTTCTTTCAAGCTTAAAGTGAATATTTGCTGAAGTACAAAGAAAGCTAGGCCGTGAAAAAAACAAGAAAGTGACGGAATAAGAAGAAAGAAAGAAATTGCACCCTTGAGTGTGCAATATTATCTGTCTCTATTTGAGAAATACCTGCATAAACAGACATTAAAGAAATAAAAATCAAATTTCGCCCCCATGGGCAACTTAATTGCCAGTGTGTGGTTAGATTCAATAACAGTATTCAGGCCCACTTATGACAATTTGTAGCATTTTTCTTTGCTTAATTACATTTAAATTACCTCCTTTATATCATTTAGATGTAATTGACTTACTGTTCCACCTAGAGTGATCATTCTCACATGTGTGATTATCACTTAAAAAACAATAAACAATTGTTCAGGAAATATAGCTGACAGAGGCATAGTTTAGATTAGCGACTGGATAGGTCTCCAACAGAGATGAGGCAATTTTAATTTGCAGTTAAAAGCAAAGCACAAATTAGAGGCCCCTAATGAATGAAGGGAAAGTGTGATAAAATTGGAAAGGGAGGTTTGGGACCATGGGGTAGCCAATCATGCGTATGTCGTTCTGTGCGGGGGTGGAAAAGAATGGGAGATAGACCTGAGAAATAAAAGGAATTTGAAAAATGGCACTCCCTCATGGAGATGTTATCAATCATACCCATGGCCTAAATACTTGAAGACACATACTTTATAGCCGCTGCAGAGATTTCATAAAGCCACCCACAGATATCTGAGCAAGCACACCGGTGATCATACCATCCGCACACAGGGTACAGTAGAAGGTTGCATATAATGGGGCATATTGGATATACTATGTTCGGTATTAAACAAAGGCTTATGACAATGCTGTGAAGCAAAGATGCCTTCATGAGCAACAAAACATTTTCTCCATAAAAAAATCGTTGTATAACATGTATAAACATAACTATATATTAATTAAACTATAACTAAAGTCTTGTCACTTGGTGTAACATTCCTTTAAAAATACAGATACAGTATTTATTTATTTAGATTCTAAGGACACTGGATTGTTTTTAAGCAACTTGAAGACTCGTTCTCCTTAAGACTGCCGCACTTACTTCTGTAGTTTCAGGTTAGCCTTGACAGCCAGCATTCTGTTCTTTTTTGTCTGAAAAGTGGTCTGTGGTATAATGCTTTATGTTAGTTTCTTTACTGGCATACAAGCATTTATTTTGCGCAATATTTCATTTTTGTTGGAAACATTACATTTGGACAGTCGAATCATTTTTATTTATACATACTTCCTTGGACATTTTAAACTCATTTTTCCAATTTTCCCCAAGAATCTGTTTAGCTGCTTCATGACGAGGACTACTGAAATGTGAAATGTAAAAGCGCTATATTAATAAAACTGAATTGAACTGAAACCTTTAAAATAATCAATGTAATCTAAGTATATTTAATATATAATATAGTATTTTTATAAAGTATAGCATTTTAAAATGAAATGCATTTCAAGACTGCATTGTACATATATTTGGAAACACAACATATAGTCTTCATATCAGTCTGCATCAATCACATGAGCTAAAAGTTCCACACTGAGTTTAAACATCAGTCTCATTGCCATCTCTTCACTACATGGATCGTTGATGAAATCAGACACTTCTGTTCTGTTGGCTAAATTTCTTTTCTTCCTTCTTTTCAGTTTGATCAAAACCACATCTACACCCAACAACATGATACATTGGTTGCTGACTGCCAGAAGAGGCATGTGAACTGCTTATCATTGTCTTCCCATTTCAAGTACATCTAAAAGTGGCCATCAATTTTCTTGAAATGAACCAAATAAATACACATACATACCTATATACATACTGTACGTACAGAAAGAAGTAAATCACTACTTGTTAATTAAATAACTAAGCTGACCACCTTTTGATTTTGAAGTGCCATGCTTTTTTTATATAGCACATAGGGTTTGGCATTTGATAACTTCCTTGCTGTTTCATGTTGTGTTTCTGTACTGAATCCAAAGAAAATGTGTGAAGCACAAAGCATTGAGACAGAGGAGCCTACAGAAATCCTCTGGCACAGAAATGATTATGTGGGCATGGAAGGTATAACCACCTTCTGCTTCCTCTCAGAACACACACATACACATACACACACAAACGCAAATACAACAAGAGCAACTTGCCAATTAAGAGGCCGTACATGTCAGAGCATTTGAGAGGTTAAAACAAAAGGGCTATTGAACAGCTTCTATAAAATCTGTGCTAATCGAATACTGTTTGCATATTGGCCCCAAGCTGTGAGATATAACTTGGCAAAGTCGGACATTTTTTTATAGTGCATTCGTTAGACTTTAAACCAAGATTGCCAGGAAACAGTCAGGCTGGTGACTGATCAACCAAGTCTAACAAACCTGATGCGCCATCTGTTAAAGACAAATGTGCTCCATGAGGTAAACTGACGTCTGTATTTCTATGTGCAAATCAAAAGGAATCAAAGCAAACTGCTGAACATGTTCTGGGCATTACATTCTCTTTGATAACACAGTGTGCAACACCAAAATTCAGTCTACAGGAATATTTGCCTGGGGCAGAATGTCTGTACAACTTTGGGGTTGAACGATTTGATAAAAAATAAAAAATAAAAAAAAATAAAAAAAATATATATATATATCATAAATCATATTTGACATATACTTGCGGTTGCGATTTGAATTTCAGATATTTAACTATGCAATGTACCTTTTTTCATTAAAACATATTCAATTATGCTAACACCAAATAATGGCACAAATGATCACATAAATAGGATGTTTAACAATATTTATTCATTCATTCATTTTCTATACCCCTTATTTTGTACAGTGTCACGGAAAGCCTTAAACCTAACCCAGGAGACACTTCAGGCATGAGGCAGGGTACACCCTGGTGCCAGTCACACACACACACACACACACACACACACACACACACACACACACACACACACACACACACTATACTGACATCATCAACAAACTCTACATAAATTCTACATAAATGGGTATATTACCTGTAATAAAAGGTGAATGATTTTTAGGCAAGTAATTGTTCAGCCCTATACAACGCATCTTTAACAGAAGTAAACAGCAGAGATCTTTAACAATAGGGAAAAAAATGGATCACACAGTGTAATTTATTTTGAGCTTACAAAAATCAATAAAGGGTCAAAAATATACATAGATCCACTTACATTATTAATTCACTGATGCGAAAAGTCCTGAAAAGTATTTTATTTTGCTAAGCCCAAGGCATATTGACTACAGTACAACTGATAGCTTCAGTATACCGACATAAAAAGAATTTGTTTGACATACTTGAAACAAAGTGTGTGCATACATAATATATAAACTCCCGCAGTATGATGGCTAAAATAAATTAATCTATGACTCATATGCATGCTGACTGTGAGGGGGAAATCTGTTCTGACTGTCACTAGTGAAGGACAAATGCACAAGATTTATAAAGCAACAAGAAAACTGCTGTGAAACGGAATGCGGCACAATAATCGCATAATCTCAATTATCTTGATGTTTGAAATTGTTGGAAGCAAAAATCGTAATTGAATGCAACATTCAATTAATCACACGGCCCTATTTCCAGTCGAACAATGACCTCTGACATGCATCAATGCTGGTTGTGAAATGGATAATGGAGTCTAACTTTAAGCTTTAGGGGCCTGACCCCTATTGAAAATTTGCTGGCCATGCTTAAAAGTCAGGTCTGTGCCAGGGAACAAACAAATAAAATCGAGCACACCCGATTCTGCCAGAAAAATTGTCAAACTTTTTTAGGTCAGTTCAATGATTCTTAGGCAATATGTTAAAATCCTCGTTGATAAACAGTGTTATTTAAGACTGAGGATTCTGCTGTGTAAGGTCTGTGAGAAATGTATGACTGTTATATATATATATAGTTTGTAATAAAAAAATTAACATTACATTCTTAAAGACAATGTGTCATAATTTCCAACCTCTTGGGGACCCCTGGGAAACATCTGTCTTTTCTACATAGAAAACACACTTATGAAGCTGTCAAGGAACAAATAAAGCAAGAAAGTAGAGCGCTTAAAGATCATTCCCTGTTGGAGGCCTGTTGGGACTGCAGACATAAATGTCCCGCATTTGTAGGGAATCTCTCAGAGGGCACTTCGAGCCCAGCGAAAAAGCAATGACCGCGAATGGAAATAAAAGGTTGCCAACAGGTTGCAGTAGAGAGATTCAAAGTTGTCCTGGGATTAGATGTAGAACAATAAGGAACATTTATGTATGATGTGTTTGCTCCATGGAACAGCACGCAGGATTTTTAGCACGTTGTTTATCAAACACTATTTTTAGCACAGTAGTTTACATGCCAGTCGCGAGTATTTCTACTGTACTTTGAAAGAGAAGAAACAAGAACAGAAATTACAGCAGTGGCCAGGTTACCAAGTGCTAGCTAAAATCTTCAGCAGTTGCTGTAAATGTCTTCAGCTCGCACCGTAAAAGGTGGGGATTTGGTTAATTATCCTGTGCTATAAGTGTTATACCAAGCTGTTAAATGAAAAAAGCAAAGCTCACTTTAAGGAAACCTTTGTTACATTTTTTTACTAAAGTGGCAGTGCTGCAACTGAGTGCACAGGAAACTCAATTTCACCTTGATTTTACTGTATGCTGTGAGGACCATGATCTGAGAAATGCATATCATTTTACCCACTGAAAGTTTTATGCTGCTTTGTCATTATCACCTTTTTTTTTTTTTACTTTCCTGAAGATGTTAAACCTCCTGGAGAAATGACATTGCTAATCAATATGCATTGCCCTCATAGTCGAATTAGGCAGACAGTGGCAGATTTGTAGGGTTTAACTATAATAAATAATTCATGCTGCCATTTAAAGCCATATGGGAGTGAACTGTCAGAGCTTTAAAGAAGAAATCACAGACGTAGCATGCCGCAGACTAAAAAAGCCGAGCGACTAAAAATTTCTATAGAAAACGGTTTCTTCTTTAGGCAGAAAAAAGTGAATAACAGTTTTTTTTTTCTTCAGACAAGTAAAGACAAAAATAATCTTCCAGACAGGAAGAATCATGTCCATCCGAAAAGAAACTTTCCTGATTAAAAGCAGGAAAGACATAACTCACCCGAATATGCCCAGTAGGGTTCTCCTGCTGCTCTCTTCTCTCTCTGATTAGGCATTCTTCCATGTTTCGATTTCGGTGGTGTAGCTGGTAAACACAAAATCAGAGAAACAAAATGTAGCTTTAAAGTTACAGTTCCTCAAAGTTGTAAACTTCTTTGTAACCCTCGCTGGGTTCACTAGTTAAGATTGGATGTGTCCTGCTGATCTAAGCCATCTCTATCTCTTATCATTTATAATACTTCATGTTAGTTATTAGCAATATAAACAATGTTAGGAATTGGAACTAGATAAGATTTGGTTGTAAGCAAATTCAGCAGCAAGGTCCATTACGAGTCATAATCATCATCACTATAATAATAATAATAATAATAATAATAATAATAATAATAATAATAATAATTATTATTATTATTACTGGTATCTCCAGCATATTATTAATATGAAATATTCCTGGAAGCAGTTTCTTGCTCAATAGGTCAATGAATTTCGTATAATGTTATTTATATTGCTAGTTTAAGGCCTTAACACAGACTGACCAGTCACAAATTAACTTTCTGTGTTGACAAAGTACAGTAAACGAGTTCTTCAATTATTGACCAACTGAGATAAAAACATCAAGTTTTATTTGATATTAATTTCTAAAAATGTTATTTAATTATATTTTGTTTAATATGTAATTAATTAGTAATGATATACATGAGTCATTCTATAATTTGGGGTGTATTTGATGTCTACTGATGTACTTTTATTCTAAATATTTTCCCTTAAAAATGAATTTTTCCTATTAGGGGAAAGCATGGTATAATATCACACAAACGTTATATGGAACCTATGCTTTACTTAGCTTGACAGTTGTCTAAATGTTGCCAAATTTATCATTTTTGCTTTTGTAGTTGAAGGCCTCTTGGTTTCAAAATAATGAATAAAAATCAGTATCTATTTTTTTTTAACTATTAAAAGTCTAAAAACCAAATATATATATATATATATATTGAGGTTCTCATTTAAATAAGTTCAATATATCAACAGAACTCAAAAATGATGTGTCAAAATTCCAAGTGACCAGCATCGCATGACTTCGTTCTTCTTTGTGGTATATGTACATGATCAGTCACGTTTAAGCAGATATGTTACAGAAGGAATTACTGACTTGAAACACTATTTGCTCTATTGAAAAGGAACATAAAGTACTTTTTTATTCATGTGAAATGCACAAATTATTGAATAACTCATGTATATTGGATTTTATTTTTAATTATTAAATTACATTAAAAATGCAACCCAAGCATAAGTTTAAAAGTTAACTAGTGTAGATTCTGCTGCATAAACACCCTCGTTTTCCCCCTCCTTTTTTACTTACTTCAGTGTTTTTTTTTTTTTTTTTTTTGCACTATTAGGAATATGTCTAAATTTGGAAAGCCACCAGTCCATTTTTTTTTTATTCTTGCTTTTTTAGCATAAATATTGGAGTTAGAATGCTTATTAGTCCGGGAGATATTCTTGAGCGGTAGACGTGCATGTTTGAATTTACCTCATTATCTCATATCATGAACAAACCACCACTCCGCGGGTTGAAATCTTTGCCCTAACAGAGCTTCCTTTGGCAGAATCATATATTTGTGTTCATACGCATCACGTAATTTGTCAAAGTTAATTTTAAAGTGTGTCTTTCAGTATTTTTTTGCAGTTTCACAGCTCTTACACTGTTTTATTGAGTCATTAAACATTGATGATTACACCATAATCATCTTTACTACTATTTATTTCACATGGAATTGTACAGACTTTCTATTACTATGCAAATAATGTCTACTTTTTAAGTATAGGGTTTGAGCTATTATTTAAATTTTGATAAAGACTCCCGATACACTAATGGTAAGTCTGGCAAAGTGCTTTCTTTGCAGTATTGATCTTGAGCTTTACACTTCATTAGAATAGATTTGCTGATCATGCAAATTCCATGTTTTCATATGATCTCTTAAAAGTGAAAACAAAATGGCCTAGTAAATTTACTGCCATCAAGAGTAACGCATGCTCCCTAAGCAATATTATATATTCAGGTTGAGGTCAATAAAATCCTTCACAAACAAGGTAAAGAACAGTTTCCTTCCAAAGTTGTGACCTCTATCTCACCTGTCCACATTCACATCTGATCAACACCCTCTGAACATTTAAACATTTAAGCGCACACCAAATGTGACCTCCATCACACCCAACAACCTCTGTAAATATATAAATTTTTGAAGTTGTGCATATCTATCTATCTATTTACAAAAATAATATTTATATTTACACTTTATATAGCATCTGTTAAACCTTTGCCACAAATGCATGTTCTGTAGAATTTTAATCCGGTTCTATAGACCTCTGGGACTTTCTGAGAAATCAAGTTCTTTAATGTCTACTAAACTTTGTTTATAGAATATTTCCTTAAAACAAAATCTCATCAGTTGTTTACCGTTTTTATATCTACACTGCAATAAACATCCACACGTTACACAAGGGCTCTTCTTGTCCTTGCCAATGATTAAAAAAACTGTTGCTCTGTTGGTCGGATTATACAGTAGATTCTCTTTAATTCTACAGATGCATTTTGTGAGAGCTGCCTGCAGACATGTTTGGAATAATTTGCAGTAAAGCCGCGTCTAGCCTTTAAAGATGTTTACATTTTTGTTCAAATTTATCATTATCAGGTGTTTTCGTTGCCAGTGGTTCAGAAGATGTTCACCCTGATTACTGCGAAATTGTGAAGACTTTAAACATAATACTATGAACTATTATGAAGTATGACAATAACTTGTGGTTAGCATTCTGCGCTCTTACCGCTATGGCCCAGGTTTGATTTCCGGTAAGGAAACCAAACCCAGTCACAGGGGGTTGCACAAGCCAGTGTACTTTTAGTGTCGGTCTTAAGCCTAAATAGATGAGGAGTCTTGTGTCAAGAAAAAAAAAAATCCAGCATCCAGCATAAACCATAAAAACATCCAGCTTAAACCATTCACCCTTAACCTAAGCCATCACAGAAGCATTTCTACAGAACCCTTTATACAGAACTTCATTGGCTTTTAAAGCTCTGGAGAATTTCCATTATATTAGGACGTCGAATGTAAAGAAATTGCTGAATAGAAAAATGTGACACTAAAGGTCAGGAGAGAAAAGATAGGAAGAGAGATAAAATTGAAAAAAGAAAAATAAATATTAGTGCGGAACTAAATGGTAAAGCTTATAAACCTCAGCACATTCAATACGGAGGTTCATGCTGGGCAAAATAAGCAGCCCTCATACTGCTAAAACACACTTTAAAATATGCTTAGCATAATTTTCCCTGAGGTTCTTCTCAGGGTTCAGTAATTGTCCTGATTATCTCACTTAGTGTGTTCGAAATCCTGGTACACCTGTGGGAGACTCCCTGTGTATGTGAACGACATCTTAAAAACCTGGGAAGGTTAATCTCTCTCTCTCTCTCTCTCTCTGTTATCATTCATAACATTAAAACCACTGACAGGTTGATTGAGTAATGTATAAGAAGGATTCATGGACATGCTTGGCCTGTTTTCTTGTTATATCACGACAAATAATGGAGGTCAAAAAGTTTGAAGATGAGTTCAAGTGTTGAATCTTTATTTGGTAGGTGTTTGTGGGAACTCTCAACAGGCTTTTCAAAGAGTCACCAGTGCAAATGAAGGAGGCAGATAAAAACAGACTTATCATAAAAATGGTAGAAACTTTAGGAGTGGCCTGTTCTTAAAAAGACGGAACACATTGGTGAGCTCTACTACAAAAACAAAACACTGGGAACACACACTGAGGACAACTCAAAACTTCTTGAATACAAATACAAAGGGTCCATACTCCATACAGATGCAGGTCACATCAATAACAGAAAGGCCAAATTAAATTTCGCTACAAAACATCTAAGACAATGCTGACAAATTATGTGTATTAGTATTAATGATGCACTAATAGTAATTAAAGCTAGGTGTATTAGTGCTGCACGATGAATCTCACACACACACACACACACACACACACACACACACACACACACACACACACACACACACACACAATCTTAACACAGACCTGTGTAATTGTCAGCAACTTAAATAGAGTTTGTCAATAATTTAAGTACGTGTAAATTTTTTTGAATACTTTTGAAATGATAAATAAATATTGGCAAACATCATCTTAAAGAGATCTTTTGTGCCATTACAGTATATGTACTGTATGCCTAAATGAGTACATTAAAATACCAAATGGTACTTTTACTTGTTATATACTGCAGTTTAAATTGCAATGGCAATATGTTTTAAAATAATTGGAACGTGATTTTGTTTTTTATTATTACTAATATTTTTAATAAAATCTTGCAGCTGTCAGTGGAATTACGGTACTGGTGTTTGTTGACAAAGTGACTGCTGATAGAAGTGGTAAGATGAATATAGAGGTATACTTCACAGATGCAGATGTATAATGGGCAACCACAAAGGCAACGCAAGGCAAAGAAATGGGATTTTCTTAAATGTCCAAATCTCTTACCTAACCTCAGCCCAACTGAGCATGTTTTTTTTTTTTGAAGACAAGGCTTAAAGCAGAAAACCCTACAAACAAGCAGCAAATGAATTAGGTGGCACTAAAGGCCTGGCAAAGCACCTTAAGGAAGAAATCGATGATGTATATATACATATATTTATATATATATATATATATATATATATATACACTGTATATATATCTATTCTGTAATCAATTATGTTTGAGAGAAATAACAAAACAACAGTTGACACCCTGCTATTAAAGGAACGGGATCATAAATGAATGTCTGAATGTGGTTGAATGACGAAAAACAAGTCAGTCTTTACAAAGCTGATGGTGGCATGAACCTGCTGACCACGTCATCAAAGCTCTAGTGTGACTGTTTGCTCCTCTTGAGCTTCTTCAGGGCCAAAAGGGGATTCCTGTATTTATATCTCGCTTCAAAGCAATCACCAGCACCTTACCAGTGCCTGAGTCTCACGGGAAGATGCTGTATTCGCATAAACACATTTTCCTATCCTCCACACCGTTCTTACCGTCGCTTGCATCATTACACTGGAGATTAATTAGAAGCTGAGCTTAGTCAATTCAGTCTGTCCCAGCAATTAAGGCTGCCCTTATTGGTTAGCGAGCTATTAGGCAGACTGTCATTGGCTACTGAGTGGTCCTGCCTCATTTGCTGTTTAATCCCCTGACAGACAGAGAGCCTGATCACGCAGGCAACCACACTGTAAACAATTACTTGTTTCTATTATATCCTCAATAAATATTGAAAGGCTATGCATACTAAAAGGCAGGCCATTATTTTCTCATTGCATATCATTAACTTCAAATATATTATTACATTTTATCGACTTAGTTTTATTCACACCGATATATTGCAACGTATATTTTCACTATTAAATTATGTATTGTTTCAGCAAATATAATAAAACATCAACCACCCCTAACCCAAAAAACCACGGAAAGGAGTTGCCTGAAATAATATTAACTTAATGTTTCTGCTGGAGGGCAGATAAGTTTTAGCACACAGACATACTGTAGCTTAGAATAAAAAAAGAAAAAATGAAAAAAAAATGAATGGAGCTGATGAAAGGCATCTATGTGCAATTTCACTTTTTTTGTATACTCATATAAATACATGTTGAGGTTTGTGCGTTTTAACACTTTGCCTTGACTTAGTGTTGTTATATGTAAATACCTGCAGCCCTTTGTTGTTGACCCTGCTCTCTCATCTATATTGAGAAACAAAGATCTTCTCAAACTCTACTTCTGTAAAGGATGTCTAAAGTGCTCTGCATTCAACATCCCCTTGGGTCTGGTAACGATGGCTACAAGTCGACAGCCTCCACAGGAGCATGTGCGTGTATGGGTTGGGAGTTCGGCAGTCACAGAAGGGGAGTGAGTTTACAGGAGTGAGGAAGAAAAATGCAGCTGGATTTGAATCAAAAGTGACAGCATAAAGATACAGCCATATTGCACAGCTACACAGGAGAGTACGACTAGCACTGAAAACATGTATGGGTTTGAAAGCACTGGTATGAAATGGTTATTGTGGTGTTACAGCGCACACAGCTATTTCATTTAAAACTTAAAACTATCTTAGCACTTACACTACCAGCCAAAAATGTAATTTTTTTTCTTTTTACTTTGTAAAACAATGCAGAATATGCAATAATCTCATTTGAACAGTTGACACTGAGATGTGTCTACTACTTACTGTATGCTCTGCAAAGCCTCATAATCTGTGGTGCTGTTAACTGGGGATTTTGAGACAGGTAACTCTAAATGAACTCTGCAGCAGAGACATTCTGGTATGGTCTTCATGAGAGCCAGTTTCATAATGGTGCTTGAAGGGTTTCACAAATGCCCTTGACAATACTGTTCTTGCAAGAACTATTTCAGCTGCCCTTCAGGTCTTAACATACATTACACAATGCCATATGCGTTATTTCATAGTTTCGAAAAAAAAAAAAAAACTTTCGACTGATACTCTCATTCTACCTTGCTTAGAATATAGTTATAATTATACAACAGCTATTTACGTTTCACTAAACTGATTGGTTGAGCATTGTTTCGAGAGTGCTTATATTTAGCATAACCACACTGTGATGTTTTGACATGCATATCACTTTGCTTATCTTGGTTCGCAACAAAAAAAATCCATTCGTTTAAAAAGTTTACAGCATCACTGGACACTGGACACAAAATGATACTTTTTCATGGAAATGAAACTACTGAAGATGAAGACGAAGAAGGAAACACGTCAGTGTGAGCTAGCTAGCAAAGAAATCTGAGACAGACTGTAAAGATAATGTAGCTTCTTCCACTAGCAGTCAAAACATTTGCCATCTTTTGTGTCAAAAACATCAGTTATTCAAGGTTAATTTCTCGCTCCGTTGTACTGTATATAAGTAATATTGCACCTGCTACTGTATGGCTATACTGAATATCGCCAATCACAGCCTGTAAACTTCCTTTCAGTCTTTGTCCTTGAAGCTATAACCAAACACATGCCACTGACAAGAACGAGATAAATACTGTACAGTATGCAGTGTTTAATTCTAACAGCCTTGCGGCAGTGGACAGATATGGTGTAGTAATCATCTCGCATACCTTCGGCCATTAATCAAAACACTCCATCAGACTGTCGTCCACTCAGCAAAAGTCTGAAAGTGCTCCAGTTACAGACATAAGGGAGCACTTACACTGGGATAACATACAAACAGCCCGCAGTCCCAATAGGTAGCTTAAAACTAGGTTTACGTCTAACATGGGAACCTACGTTCTTCATTTGTGCTTAAACAAGCATCCTCCATTAGCACTGTTAAACAACCAGCAAGTTAGAGATTTAAAGACGGCCATCACAAACTAAACCTACACACTAGGACCAAAACAGAGCTTTTTTTTTTTTTTGGCCTTATTCTGTACAAGTCATGACAGCGAAATCTCCTGTGTATGTCTTATACTGAAAAAAAATCTCCTTTTCATGTTTATCAAAGGTTTCTAAATCTGTTGAGAAACAGTAAGGAGAATAGCACAGCACATATTTACACTGCGCTCCAGTGCGAGCTCTTAAAGGCCAGAGGCAGAACACACACTTCAGCTGAAAAGGTCACAAAGACTCATGGCTACATCAAGACCCTCCTGGTCATCATCAATACCTGCCACGGAGTATTTCAGAGTCCTGCTGTTCATACACACATCAACCTTGGTGATGACCTACTGGATAAGTGGTCTAGGTGTTGACATCCCTTTAACCAACTAGCCGATTCCTACAGTATATGACTTCTCTCTCGCTCTCTCTCTCTCTCTCTCTCTCTTTCGTTCTGTGTTTGTGTGTGTGTGTGAGTGTATGTGTGTGAACAATGTTGGTTTACCTGCTTTAGTTACAGTGGCTTTGTCTTCTAGTCAGCCAGCCTTCTGCTTCACACACTAGCTGTTTAATCGTTTTTTTTTTTATTCTTAATGTTTGTATCTATGACATTATGATGCAGGAAATTTTCATAAACAAAGGCTCAAGGTTATAGAGATAAGCTGATGAAGTGTGTGCATGCGCGTGTACTGTACTGTATGTGTGTGTGTGTGTGTGTGTGTGTGTGTGTGTGTGCGCGTGTACTGTACTGTATGTGTGTGTGTGTGTGTGTGTGAGAGAGAGAGAGAAGCGCACTTAGATGGTTTATGGAAAGAAGTGGTCTCAATTACTATCGTTTCAAATAAGGTGAGCAGTGCAGGCTACATTACAGCAACTCTGTACTGCATACGCAGCAACTGTTTTTACTCTTTCTACATTTTCTGCAAGTCTGCAAGAGAACGAAACATAAGGCATTGTAAATGGAGGCTATAAACCGAGTAAATAAAACAGTGAATAGCAGAGCAGAGAACACACGGGTAGAAAATGAAGGAAGTACAACTATCATCTTTTGCGACTGTAACGGGAAGACGTGATGTGAGCCTCTGCCCAGGCAGTTGACTGACAGCTTCTGTGTCTTTCCGCCTACACTAAGAAGTATACACAGAGGAAGAGTAATCAAAGCTGGAGGAACAGCTAATCCAAGCCGACAAGCTTTGTGGTAAAAGTCAGCCAAAAACACCCAGTAAAAAGTGATAATCATGCCAAATTCCAAAGCAGGAATCTTCATTTGAAAGTTTTTTTTTATTTTTATCATACCTATGACATTAAACTTTGAACTGAAATGAAATTTTGTGGTTTAAATGCTTGAAGGGTATATTTGAAATTTCAGTCCCTTGCACCGCCAGGGTCCGGGTTCATTCCCTGGCCAGGCTCCATTCTTGTCTCTGTGTGCATGGACTTTGCATGTTCTCCCCGTGTTTGGTGGGTTTCCTCCGAGTACTCCGGTTTCCTCCCACAGTCCAAAGACATGTAGGTTAGGCTAATTGGCGTTCCCAAATTTCCCGTAGTGTGTGAATGAGTGAGTGTATGTGTGTGTCTGTGCCTTGCGATGGATTGGCACCCTGTCCAGGGTGTACCCTGCCATGTGCCCTAAGTCTCCTGGGATAGGCTCCAGGCCCCCGTGACCCTGAATACAGGATTATGCGGTATAGACGATGAGTGAGTGAGTAAGTGAGTGAGTCCAAAATCTTGAAATCTTGAATGGTTAACTAAAATTACTCACTTTTCCACAGAGTGTCCGAAAAGTCTCCATCCATTGACAAATTCACATTTTAATTAAAAGATCTTTGCTACTTATTTATAATATAGTATCATTATAATTGTATATACTTAGAATACTGCACAAATCTGTATTGAACACTACCGCTTATGTTCAAGCAAAGAGTTTCTACGCCAGATATTGACCGTTTATTGTTTATTTTTAGACTTTTGCACAGTGCTGTAAATAAAACAGCTGTTACTGGGCATTACTGGGTTACAACAGCTGTTAGGTTTTACTGGGCATGCTGGAGAATATGAGTTCTTTTGGTAACTTCGTCACACTCCCTCCTTTCTATTTTCATGCAAAAACCAGGAGTCTACATTATTGATTTTTATTCCCCCATCTGAAAACTGGTCCGTCATATAATATGTCGCTTTCTTTACAGGCATGCAACAATTTTTCTGTAATGCTATTTATTTATTAATTGTAGTGTATCTTTGTAGGGAATGGTCTTTTAAATAATAATGCAGACCAAATAAAATTATATAACAAAATTTGTACCACAGATAATATGATACCTAAGACTTTTGCACAGTACTATATATATGTATATACTTATTTATAATATAGTATACTTTAATATAGTATCATATGCAAAGCATTACTGAAGATATTTTCATGGCTGAATCAGTCATCATCGGGAGAATCATTTAAAGCAAGTCTAGTTACATGCATAACACCAAAATTGTTACCATCAACACTAGGAGAGAGGATTTTGTGTTCATTCATAAAGGAAAGGCAAATACATAGATGAAGTAAATAAAATTGCTAAATTTTGCTAAAAAAAAAAAAAAAAAACTGAAAAAAAAAACTACAATTTCCCTTATGTCTGGGGACGTTTTGAGACACCCCGTATTTCACTATTGTGTACAAAAAAAAATCTTATCAACATTATCAAAGTCAAAGGCAAGGAACAAGATTGATGTCTAGCCTTCTCAGTCTGGAAAAGTGGAGTCAAAGCAATGAGGCCCACATTGTTTGCATGAACCAGCAACATCCTGGCTTTATCCTGTATTTATGGACGTAGCATTAGTCTATTGTCTTATTGTTTTGTAAGAAGTATGGCCTATTTTAAACAATGATGTAGGACTTCCTGAGAGGGAAAGTCATTACTGCATGTACCACTATATACTATTCAAATGTTTTCAGCTTCATGACTAAACTGAAAGTCAACCATGACATCTGCATGAATTGACAACTGCAATCAAGACCTCAAAGTCTATAAAAGCCTTTAGTAAGCCCATTAACAAAATGAATTATATGTTACAAGGTTTCTAGAACAAGCAAACATATCTCCTTTTTGAAGGCAAGAACATAATCCCAGAATCATGCACGATACTATTAAATGACGTTTCAAGAAGATCTCACGCTGTGTAATTGCGAGAGAGCAAAGTTAGTGCGTAGCTAGCATTAGGCACTGCTTGGTAACATAAAAATAATAACATACATGAATTGACAAATAAGTCTTCATTTACACTATGACATTAGCAACTGCGAGGCAATTATAGCCTTGCTTCTTGGTAAAACCCCTTGCTGTGATGAAATACATTTTAGGTTCTTACATTATGTCAGATAAAATAGAATTCTTTTTTTTTTTCTTTTTTTCTTCAGACGTTTTTGCTCAGACTGATTGGGTGCACAGCAGGGCAACTGCGAGTGAATGAAATAACACATCAGTTCCAAAGCTTTAATTACAGCACTAAACTTTGGCCCCTAAAACAAACACAATTTTCTCTGATTACCAGCTTGCAGCTTTACCTGTTAAAAGAAGCTGACACTGAAATTCAGTCAACAAAGTTAACATGTTGGAATACAGTTTTGAGGTTTATTTGATAAATCCTATAATAATTGCCACATACCCAATAAATGTAATAAATAATGTGGGATAAATGTAAAACGGAGAAAGGAAAAAAACTAACACACCCTTCAGGAAAACCTGAGGCTTTGAATTGCAAGTAAGTCAATACTACCTAGACATACACACGCACATTTTAAAATACCAAATTAGCTGATTGCAGGAATCAAATATGCTTAAATTATTCATCATTAGTCATGACTCATTATGACTGCTAACATAAAACAAACACTGAGACAGTGGCATTATTGAGAAATGTCACTAATAGATCAGTTAGTATTCCCCACTGATGCATCAGATGTAAGCAATACACACTGAGCAGACACAGCATTGACACCACCACCAGGTAAACTGAACAACATGGATCATCAACAATACACCAGCACAATGGATCAGGATAGTGCGTACCCAAGGCACACCTATGCAGCACAAATCACAGAAACCCAGCGCACCACCACACACTGTAAACCCTAATGCTCAAAATCATTAAACATACAGTATTGAGTACTGTTAACTTAAATAATTACAATTAGTTCAAATTAATAGCCCTTGACGAGTATTTAGAACTTTTTGGTATTTATGAGATTGTAGAAATGACACTTTTCAAGTTAGCTTAACAAATTTGATATTTTAAGTAACAGTAACTGTCACCTTAAAGTTCCACCAACTTATAATCTTTCAGACTAGCGATTTTGTGTCTGGCATCATCAGGGCAATAGGGCACTGGCGGCTCAGTGGTAGGTGTTTCGCCTGCCATGTGAAAGACCCGGGTTTGATTCCCAACAACTGGATGAAGTGCCCGTCCCAAAATGGGTAAAATGGGAGGACTGTCTCAGGAAGGGCATCTGGAGTAAAACCTGTGCCAAGCTTGTGTCCGGACCGGATTGTCTGCTGTGGCGACCTGTTGCCGGGAGCAGTTGAAAGACCAACAACATTTTATTTGATTTGCAACAACTAAAAATAAATTATAATTGCTATTAAATAGTCTGAGTTAGGCTACTCAATAATGCAAGTAAAGAACGATTAACATGAATGAGTACAACAACCTCAAAAACTTATAGTTCTGTTTCTGTTTCTTAAAATTGGAAACATCATTACTTAAAAAATGTAATGTAACTGATTACTTCAAATTTTTTGAGTTTGGTCAACTTATTCGGGTTTACAGTGCACAGGACCCACTAGGCAAAGAGCTTAAGGCCGCCAACCCAGACTCCGAACTCCCCCAGGTATCGATCTGATCAACAAACAAGTCCGTTCCACAGTGGTCCCACCTCGCAACTCACAGCACCCAAAGGATCCGCTGCAACATCCTGGTGCCAGAAACCACAGAATCAGTTCACAATAGTAACTGACTGAAATACTTGTAGTTACATGTCTAAACCCAAAGCTGAGTTTTTAGCTAGTTAAATGTGACTCGAAATATTTTAAACAAATCTTTTTATTCCTGTTTATTCCTTTGACCTGTAGACAGCACTGTATTATTCACTTCCCAGTAATAACTCTATCTTAGGCATCCAAATTAATAGAGCGCAGCAGCATGAGACCATGCATATGCAACCTAATTAATAAAAGCAAATTAGTAGGCATTTTGGGAGGCACTGCTTTAACTGGCAATATTTTTATGTCTTCCTAAGACAGAATAATAACTTTGACCAATTAATAAAATTCAGAGTGTAATTACGTTTTATTTTTTAAAGTAATTGTCCATATTTACCCCCTTTTTTTTCTTTTACAAATAAATCCAAGAACCGACTAGCAGGTCCAAACTTACATTACTTTTATTCATGAGAACATTAATTATTGTTACTGAATAATATCAGTACTAGAGTTTACAAAACCTTGACATGCCTAGGAGTTTTTTTTTTATAATTATTTTTTAGGGATAAATTCTTTTGGGAGTAGCTGAACAATTTTATTTAAAAAATAACTGTTTCACAAATACATTTACATTAACATAAAAATAAAAACTTATTACTACTATTATATACTAAAACTATAAAACTACTATTCATTCAATTTCATTTTCAAATTTACCCTGTGTATGGTCATGGAGGACCTGAAGGAAACTCCAGGAATGAGATGGGGTACACCTAGTTTGGCCAACCCATCACAGGGCAAAAGTGCATGCACACACACGCGCACACACACACACACACACACACACACACACATGCACATGCACATACACCCAGTCATACACTACAGGAAATTTGGAAACATCAATCTTTGGACTGTGGGAGGAAACGAGTATCAAGAGGGAACCAACAAAGCACTGGGAGAACATGCAAACTACATTAACACAAACCAGAGGTGAGATTCAAACTCCTAAGTGGAGGTGTGAGGCAACAGTGATAACTGCTGAGCTCCTCATCCTCCTAATGGTAGTGTTAATAAACATAATATAACCCTAATAAATTATTATTATTATTGTTGTTATTTTAGTTTATTTTTTTCTATTCATGTATTTTAATTTCTCAATCTCTGACTTATTTTCTAGCTGTGAAAGACATTACTTAGTGCTTACACTACAGCATCAGAAACACTACAATCCTCTATAAAGAGCAAAGTGCTTAAAGGGGGAAAAAAAATAAAAACTCAAAAGCAAAGTGACATGTGTAAAAGTCACACCCATCAAGAGATATGAAATATGGATCTGGATCACTGCATTCCATTAAGTTTAATGCTTCCTTTGTATTGATTTTCACTCTCCGCTTTCAATTAAACGATTTATGGGTTCTTTTTATGCAGGTCAGGGTACTGAAGATAGACAGATTAGAAAAAGAGAGGGAGAAAGAATTCTTTTCTGATTTCATTACATAGACGACCATTCAATCACTGAGCAGAGGAGTGCTCATTAGAGGAGAGTGAGTGCTGCTGGGGTGACTGAAGGGCAAGGTAAAGCATTAAAAACCTAGCATCTTTTGACAAGTGGCCCTTGATGGATTCGGTTGTCAAACTGGAGCTTCCAGCAGAGATTTCTACCTATTTGACAACCTATTTGACAAAAGGGCCAAGAGTCAATCTCTACAGGGTACTGTGATCTCTGACTTGCCATGAGCGTACACACACACACACACACACACACACACACACACACACACACACACACACACACACACACACACACATCCATGCACACACACCATTTTTACCATTTATATGTATAGTACCATATGGATGCACTTTGTAGGTAAACAATTACTGAATGTATCCCATCTGTTACTGTACACAATGTGTCAGACCTCAGAAAAAAGGGACCAACACCCATAATTCTGTGGGAAAAGGCAAGAAAATCATTAAAGAAAGAACTGAAATGCCTTCCAGAATCTCACATGGTAATCCCACAGACTCCAAAGGAAATTGGGGAGATCACTCCATGGTCGTTTCTCATCAGTTTTATTACTGTATTTTAAAGCAATGCTGAAGGTGTCCAAACTATGCAATAATCCTCTTTCAGTTTAATATTGCACCAGAAGTAAGTTTTGGTTTTACTTTCGTGGGAAGGTCTTCATGAGAGACAGTTCCATCATGGTGCTTGATGGGTTTTGCGAATGCACTAGACAATACTGTTCTTGCAGGAACTATTCCAGAAAGCTGATTTCATAGGTTTGGAAACCTCAGTATTGTTGTAGAATGTAGAAAATAAATGACTAAACAAACCCCAAAAAATTGTAAGTAATCCCAAACTTTTAAACGCTAGTGTAAATAGTATAAAAAATAATAAAAGGTCTATTCCATTTGCAGGATTATGAGCACCCAAGGCTAAATTATGCCTGTCAGGAGCGAGGGCTAGGCTGTTTGGTCCGATCCCACAAAAAAGAAAAATGTAGCAGAACACGCTGATAAAGGTCAATACTGGTCCCGATAGAAAGGCACGAGAGCACCCAGTGCACTACAGCCTGCCACGCACAGGGATCAGCAGGCAAGCAGCCCACAGCCGCCGACCCAGATCAAGCTGAAACGATCAAGCACCCGTCTGATGTGCTGTACCAGTCTGATCCACAGAGGCTGCTTGAATACTTCAAATTAAGTAGGGTCAGCTCCAATACCACCATATGTGAACACAGGAACACTGCTCAGTACTGTTTAAGCCAAACAAGTAATCTCAGTATTTACTAACTCCCCCGAGATATTATGTAAGAATGATTACTCTCTCAATTACTGTTCGTAACATTCATAGCTCCATCATAAAGACAAAATGACAATATCACCAGCATCATTAAAAAATAATCTGTCTATATGCAGGCAAGTAATATTGTTCTTGCGCAATCCAATGAACTTGTACAAAGAAGTCACAAATCAAAATTAGTCGGTAAACGGGAATAATTCAACCTCAGCTAAAAAGTTTCAAGTTAAACACTAAACAATAAATTCACCTTAAGTCCAGGCTCTATTATATATTTTGACTTAAAGATCTCCTCTGTCTGTATTATTTAAACGTACCTTTACACTGCTGATCAAAACAATAAAATGTAACTTGACCCACTGGAATACACTATCATTATGTATTAAATCTTAAATACAATTTATGTACTAAGTAGTGGATTACATTACATTCCAATTTACCTCTTAACTAGTCTCACAAAACTGGACGAATGAAAAATTCATTTCTCATACAGAATCGTACCGATGCATCATCAGTAGAATCACTTAAAGCAATCTCACTACCAGAACATATCAATCAAGGACATGCTTTTTTAAACCATTTTGAAGTCCAGTGAAGTATAAAGATAACTGTGTAAGTTTGCACTGACACCAAGGGCACACTACTGTACATCAAGGGTTTATGCAGAGATCCTAATAAATAAATATCTAATAAAATGACAAATTTGAAAGAAAAGATAGTACATGTGCATAATAAAAATATTTTTGTCTTCAAAAGAAACTATCCTTATATGTTATTGAAAAGACCAATCTTCATAATAAATAAATAAAATAAATAAATAAATAAATAAAAAGAATCTAGGCTAATAATTCGCTATAATCTCCTAAACTGAGAGCAAAATTCAGTAACCTGGCAAACCCAATTAAAGCGCTCTCTAAACCGTATGCATTCTAAATCCCATGAACACGCTACATCAAAAAATGAGGAACAATATCCGAACATCGAAAGTGATCTCAACATTTCAACTCGGTTTTGTCTATCCATATTTAATATGTCATTAACATAAAGTTTCATCATTAGATTAGATTACTTAGAGAACACACATCACACAGCATACTATGATAACTATATGCTTAATTCTACTTGCAACTTCATCTATGCTTTTTGAAAAGTTTAGTAATGTCATATATTTATCCTTATCACCCAAGTTATCACCAAAAACAATATTACTGCATTGAAAAATGAAAAAAAATAATAACTTGGGCTGCACCATTTGATCAAAAAATCACATTGCAATAATTTTTACACATTGCGATTGCAATTTAAACTGTGATATTTAATTAATACATTTCCATAGAGTGTACATTAAATGTGATGTAATTATTAAATGTTTTATATTTCAACTTATTTAACTAGGCTAACAACAAATATCTCATTCAGAGGATGTACAGTATGTCAACATTTATTTATCCACCACAATTATAGTAAATACATAATTACAAAAATTGTCGACTATGTGTATATTACCTGTCATAAATTACAGACTTTTGAGATAAAATGATTTCACAGAACTATACTGCGATTTCGATTTTTGATGTGATCAAATGTGAGGCATGAAAATGAACTGAACATATCAAGTGATCTTAATCTTACTGATACAAATCATGCATTTTGGTTACATCCTCAACTTGTACACTAGCAGCACTACTTTTACAGCTGTTGATGCTCATAAGGAAATAACTTTGACTATTCTATCACCCACACACAAATTGGATACAGATCAGTTTATGAGAACACATACTGTATATGGTATATAACATGTCATTTGTATGCCTAGGGGAACAATATGTCAACAAAAAAGTAATATTGAATAATGTTCAGTCTGCAAATCTACATGCACTGTATTTAATTTTCTCCTTTTTTTCATTTATTTAATTTTATTGCGTGTATTTGTCTGTTTGGCTATTGATTAGCTTTGTTTAACCCATTTTTCTATTTTTCTCCATTATTTCATTTTGGTTGTGTATCCAAATGTATCTGGATAATGAAAAAAAGTGGAATATAAGAAGATATAAATAGAAATATATTAATTAAAAGAATTTAACATGATTGGAACAATTATAATATGATAGATCATTATGAAGGTGGATTTGATAAATCATTAACTCACCTTTATGTCCTGTTTTTCTGTCTTTTTTTCTCACAAAATCTACTTATTCATAGAGATTTGCTGAAAAGGTTTTATGTTATTTTGGGATAATTGACATGTACAGTATGTGCACTGTTTTCTCAATTTATTTTTAATTTTATCTTTTGTTCTTTTCTTTCCTTTCCTTCTCTTTTTTTCTCCCCACCTCTTCAGAGTCCATCAAAATGTAATTTTTATATTGCTACCACATGAACACCACAGGACTACAGCAGCAAAAATATCATTTAGCGGCGGAGTGGTCTCAACAGAGCCGTTTGGAAGATATTGAGGGTGAGCTGTATTCTCTAACTCTGTGGCTAATAATGTGGCTGATCTGTAAACCAACCAGTAATGTTGCTGACAGCCCAAATAACACTGATCAACTGTGGTCTTATGATGGTCCCTTTTCATAGATAAATGGTGTAATAAAATGCTCAGATCAACAAATGGGCTCTGAAGTACACAGCTGCTGTTGCTATAATTTTAAGTGTATGTGAAGAAATATCTAAACATATTTGATTAATTCGACTGAATTGGAGGCTCATTTGCTTTTTTCCACATAGTAAGGCAATTTCAAGTTTGAAATTAGTAAAATGTTTGGAAAAAGAGTTTGTCATAATAATTTTAGCTAATTGACATTTGTTATACTACAGTTCAAACAAGAAACATTACATGCATCAAGATATTTTCAAGTCCTAATATATGATTCTTGCATTGAATCTGAAAAAAGGTTAATGGTTCCAAGTGATTCTATCTCTATTTTAAACACACATTCAGAACTTCACATTAACAAATACCCAAATACACACTGGAAACATTAGAGAACACAAACGGAAATCCAACTCAAACAGAATCACGTAATAGGAAGTCCCAGCCCTTCCGCAACCAAATAATTCTGTTTTTGTGTTCCTTTGAAGAAACAATGGTGAGTGGCTGAGGTCATGCGTGTGCCTATTGTGTTTTTTAGTACATGGGAGCCACCCCTGGACAATATCCTTAAAACAGCTTAAACAGGCCTGAATCTCTACATAAACTATGCTACAGTATTTCTTCCAGCAGCACACTCCATAGCCATTGCTGGCCAGCACAAACCTCCACTTATACTCTTATGACATAATTACAGCCCAAACTCATTCTCCACATAATGTCATCAGTATTTACATGTAAGGGGTCATGTTGCTAGAAACAATAACAAAAATAGGTGTGAATCTACTGCTTACTAAATACCACATACCACAGTATGTCATAAGAACATAGTTATTGTATACTCAGTAAGCAATGATCAGTGCACTATATGCAGTTAACAGACCATGATTATATATGTTAAAAAGCGTAATAATTTATCAGTTAGTCATTTTGTCATCACAGCATAATAATCGATTACATTTTAGAAATGATAATGCAAGGGTGGCATGGAGTGAAGCAAGGAACACGTCCTAATAAATGTGGTTGCAAATAATTCCCTATTGTTCTGTTCATCTTCTATATTTTTTAAAAACATTATTAACCTTTTATTTATCATCCAACTGTATTTATTTTCCATCATTGTTAGATAACAAAGGTTATGCCTCTACCATGGCAAACATTTCTTTAATTCTGAGGTCACAGCTTTGGTTCCGGAATTGCATGTTCAATAATACAGTACAGAGTGTCTAAAGATTTGTCCTGGAAAGGGAAAAAACTGATGCAAATTGATTATCAATAGGCAGGTGAGTAAGCCAAGTGAAACCTAGTGCATCCCTAAATGACAAGACCTTTTAGACACAGCATTTATCAGCACTATAATAAATCCATCAAGGCCTAATACAGAAAGCAGAGTCCAACAGCAACACGACTACTTTCAGGTACCTTAATATCACCTGATTTGGAAAGCCCTGGGGTTGAAACCAAAACATCACCCATCTAAGCAGGTGAGTATAATCTTTTTGAACGGCAAAATGGGGAATAGTGAGAGTGATTTTTTTTTTCTCAGCTCTTGTTTCCCAGGATTGTTGCGATATGAAATACACAGCAAACATGTTACGAAATCGCCAACAAGATCCCTTTCTGGGTGTGATCATATACCTATACCTTTTATGGACATTAGGCATCCATATACTGTATAGGTTTCTGTACATGATATGACTATAAACCAATAACAGCCAGTAATAATGTTAAGAAAAGCTTGTAAGAGATTTAAAGGAAACTGCAAACATGACAGGACTCTATACACAGTCGAAAATGGTATGTTTATCATTAGATTGATGTTACAATTATTTTGTTATTTTGTAGGCTGCATCTAGCGCAAACAGATCTTATTTCAAGAGGCAAATAAATCGAACAATAAGTGCTCCTGATGGATGATCTCAGACATCAATAAAGACTTACAGCAGAGTAATATGTATGGTGAGCACTTACTGGCTCCTGACCAAAAATTCTCAATATTACATCACCTGCAAGATTCTAAAAAGATCAAATCTGTATATATATTGAATGATACGAAAACAAAAACAAAGTTATAGGCCTGAATAAAATCACAACCCTAAATTAACATACAGTATAGAGTGTTCAGGTAAGGTAGGCTTGACACAAATAATAAATGAACACTAAAAATGTATTGTCCCCTGTAGGTTTTGCAGAGCTCCAGCAGCCTTTAATTTACCTCTCGGGACAAAAGCCTTGCCCATGTCTACATGTCTACTTTTTGCTTTATCTTAGTATGGCAATTAATATACGGAGAAGATTTTACAGTACGTGGAATCTGTTTTTGCAGATGAACTGTCAATTTCTCCAGCATCATTCCTTCATATATATATATATATATATATATATATATTTGGATAGGAGTACATGTTCAGTACAAGTTCTGCAACTTTTTTTTATGTTTTCGAACTTGAAATGTTCGAAATGACATGAAGTGTGAAATAATGTGTGTGTGTGTGTGTGTGTGTGTGTCCACTTACCGGGATGCGAGCTGATGGACTGAATGAGGAGCACAGACAGACCCCAACACAAGAGTCCGGAGCGGTGCGGGTTTCTCACACTCATGTCACTCTGACCGAGAGGCCGAACAGCGAACGGAACTGCGGGTCAGTTGTGAAGAAACGCCGTGTACTGTGTTCACCCCAGCGCCGCGCGCGTCTAATCTACTGTCTGCACAAAAGCGCAGTTTAGGGTCGCAAACAGGAAGCAAGTCGTAATGTTACATGACATATCGCGCGTCCCGCGATCGAAACACACACTTCACATTTTCCGAGATTAATCCCGTCGGTGCGCACTTTCCCTCGCTCCTCTCTCCGCTTTCTCCTCCGCAGAGCTCGCGCTCAGTTCAGCGTTCTGCGCGCTCGCGCCGCTTCAGGCAGGAAGTTGGGAACTCGAGCGCACCAGCAGGAGGACTCTGGGTCTGTCTTTTCTTTTTCCTCGCCCCCCCCCCCCCCCCCCCCAACATCAGCGAGGCGGGAAGGCAATCCAGAGTCCTTCCCCTCCGGATCCTAGCGCCCTAGGCTGCGCCCTGATGTCTGACTCAGAGCTGGTGTGGAGGAATAAATTTTTTTTTTTAAAAAGCCGGTTTTGGCGTAGCGTCCATTCACAACGCGGAAGGAAATCGTGCACGCTGGGGTGCGTCAGATCTTATTTGTAGCGTGAGCGTGAAGGAAACTTCACCATTATCTACCTGCCCCCCCCTTTTTTTAGTACAAAATCACATTCTACAAACGCTATACAGTAAGTGTGTTCATTTTAGGGCTCTCTGTTATATCAGACTACTCAACTGAGCCAACCAAATCCATGAGGAAGTCTTAATTATGTAGGACATATCTCTCCGAGGCGTGGACAAAAATATCTCGAAAAAGCACGCTCTGTGCGTTTGTGTTAACTTTTTAGTTATTTCTCTTTCAAATAAATAAATAAATAATCATAAATGAAATGCGCTGTAGTTCTGCTATTAACTATTCCTTCTATAATAATCATTCCTATTCAGCTTAGGTTCCCTTTATCTTAAACCGCAGATGCCGGCGCTGTCCAAGGTGCTGAATTTGTGCCAAGGCTTTGGCTTACAGAAGGCCTGCCCTCCCCCCATAGTGCTACAGCATGTAGACTTCAGTTTTTCTTGTTTCTGTACGACAGGAGCACTTGTCAATATAGTTTGTAGATGTTAAACTAAATTACACATAATTGTGCCTTTCAAATCCAGAAATGTACTGAAGGACAAGATACAACCGTTTTAAAATCACATATTTCAAATCTCTACTGGCAATCAAAATATGGGGAAAAAATATGGGAAGGATCTCCGCCTATCAATCATCCTCATGACATGGAAATGTGTCCTTATCACATGAACATGAATCTTTTCTCAATGTCATGTATCCAATAGCCTCGTCCGAGTATCAAATAAAAGCCGTCATGAAGACCAGAGGGGAAAAAAAACAAGAAAGACTTTTCTATCTTTCATCTTTCATCAGTTTGTTACACTATGTGAAGGGCAAATCGGCACTGAGACCCAACTCTACACAGAAGTACAGTAACTCTGCACACTTGTGCATAAAAAAAAAAAAAAAAAAAATCCACTTCCCATTGCTTAGGTCAGTTTTGTGAACACTTTCAGTATCTACCTGCCCTGTCACAACTGTGAAGCCAATACTTTATCGTTAATTATCAGCTCCAGGCTGTCTCTCTGCAGCAGGTAGGGTTTTGTGTTTCGTGAGTCATCTACAGTGAGCTCCACAGACAGCTCATACAAAGGATAGGCAGTGGGGATGCTGAACAGCAGGAGAGTTTGGGAAAGAACCCAGCTGGACTTTAATTTGAAGAATCTGATTAAATTCAGTATTTAATTACCCTTTTCTCGGAGGAGCTGTTGGGGACTGTCACAGTGTTCTGAGTGTGTAGACTGTGAGCCATCTGCCTGCATTTCTGGAACTCTATCTCTAGTGACCCCAGCACACACACACACACACACACACACACACACACACACACACACACACACACACACACACACACACAGAGAGAGAGAGAGAGAGAGAGAGAGAGAGAGAGAGAGAGAGAGAGACAAATAAATGATTTATTAAGATTTCTGTCAGTATTCAGGTAGTTTGATTAAACGTCAAGGCTGCATCACAGAGAGAAGTGTGACAATCTCCAGTGCATACCAATTTTTATTATGCTGTAAAACTCACATTAAAACCTTAATTAGTTGTTTAAACAGTCCTCCAAAATGTTTTGTCATGAGACATGCATCTGAGTCAACAGTAATTAATATTGACAATATGCACAAACACAATCTTACTATTCCTCCCTACCCTCCATCCCCTCTACCCCATGCCTCTATATTTAGCAGCACTTTATATTTTTAATAAATTTTCCAGTGAATTGACAGCTTGTGCATAATACATGGTGAAGTATATCAATAATGTATTATTTATTCAGTTAACAAAATGATGTAATGAGAAAAATAAATAGAGTACACATAAGCTTAAAAGAAAGCAGAATTAATTTTTGAATTCAGATGGGTTTAAGCCATAGCAATTAACAGGAACAAGGTGAATAAAGTTAGAAAACGAGCTCCAGAAGCCTGCTCAACCTTTTGGGTTGCATTTTATAACACATGTACTTTCATTTTCTAACTCAACCAAACACTTACTCCCACCCTGGCTGTTCCTGCTGTTTAGGCTGGATGCACTTTCTCTTAACATAAACAAACTTTGGATGCACTTTCTCTTAACAAACACAAACTCTGATATGGAGTCATTTCCATCTCACAGCAGATACAGTTAGTTGTTTATACCATACTGAGATAACAACACCACAGGAATGATGATAGAGAAAGACTTCGAACAAAACACGCATTACACAATGCAAGGGATTTTTTTTTTGTCCAACTGACTAGGGTGAATGCTCTGTACTTTCTCTGTATTAAATGTTACAAGTTTACAGAAAGTTCATTAGTCTTCTTTAAGGTCAGAAGTACAGTAAAGAAGTGGAATAAGCATAAGAAAATAATATATTGCAAAGTATACACCACACACTGATGTACATGAAGTTCATTTAATCCATGTATTTTTAATTTATCTTAGGGCCAAAATTCATGGTTTTCATGTCTTCCATGGGCTATGCATTGGGCATATTTAAAAGGTTAATAATTACTGACAAGGGCGTAGAGTGCATATTATAAATACACTAAAAACATATACAATTGTATCTTAAAATAAGCCCTTTTATGTGCCTCATTTACTGTTGCATTACTTAGGATTTATGAAGTCTTTCAAAGTACAGCACAGTTGATAGCTTGCTAATAGAACAGTCCATTAAAGACTCCCTACTGATATTCAGGTGAGTCAGAAACCACAGGGGCCTTCTTATTTTCGTTATCTCTTTCAGCGGATGTTATCTCTAGTGCCGATGCTAATCAAATACTGATCCAAAAGCCCTATTAAATTATTCATTTAGCTGTGCGCATCTCACTAAATTCAGGTCACTTCTGTTGAATGGCACCCGAATACAAATTATTCTTTAGTTGAAAGGTGGAGACAAGAATAAGCCACTAGTTGATACAGACTGTGTTTAAATAAAGTTTAAATATAATGGGTAGATTCCACAGGTACGAAAGAGTAAACTGAATAAGTCATATAGTTCCATCTATATGTACTCCCCCCTACTGTAGTACTGAATTCATACTTACTGATGTATTAAAAATTATTCTTGAGCATGTATGAACAAGACCTACTAAAATCTACTATCCTGGGGCAACTCATCTAAATAAGGATGGAAAAACAGCAGGCTTGTTTCTGACTATTTAATGTGTTGTATTCTGTAATTAGGTCATTTTGGGATTATGCAGCTTAGATTTTGAATTTCAGCAAAAATGTGCTGTGCAGATCTGCTATTCCTGGACTATTTCACATTTCTACTTTTGCCTTCCAGCACCTCCAGGCACTATGTGTTAAGCATTTAAAAGACGCTAACTTGCTTGTTAGTATCAGAGAGAGGGAAACCAAAAATCAGGCACAACCCAAAAGCCTGGAGGGAGAACAGCATGGAGTTTTTCAAATGTGTCTAAACTTAATGCAACATTGGCAGATCAGCAGTTCTGTGTGAAACCCTGAGATTGTTTTGTACAGTGCAAAAAGTGATTTTAGAAATGGTCAGATTTGCAAATGCAAGTGTTTAATGTTTCATACAGGTATCCAAGTTGGATATTAAATATTAAAATATTATCTACATAATAAATACATGACTATATGACTGAGATCAAGCTCTTGTCTGTCAATTATTGAATGACAACTCAAATAAATTGCATCAGATTCATTCTAAATTACATACAAAGCCTTCAGTAAGGAATTAGATAGAGCAACAGGCCATTTGTACATTGTACATCAGACTAGTGACTTAATCTATGCATACTGTCAGCAATATCCCTCCAGAACACTTGTCCCTCTCAGCCCACTGGCTGCAGAATCAGTTTGTCAATATCCATTGCAATCAGTTCTCCCAAGGACATGTACAGGAGGGTCAAACACAGCTGCTCAACTTAATTATACTGATGGTGGTAGGCAGCTAAAAGCTGGAAGGCTGTTAGCTTCCAGGAAAGTCCCTTTGCTGTCCTGTAAAAAGAAAAAACAAACAGATGCTCTACATTAGCAACTGCAACTCATGCATTTGTATTATAAGTGCCTCTTATAATAGACCCAGTAGAGCTAAGGTTAAGAGAAAGTGCTTGTGACAATGACACAAATCCATTGGCTGAATTGAAATATTCTACATAAGATAAAATGTTGGACCAGGAATTTTAGGATGCAGAGTAGTTTCAGTGATTGATTGGAAGTCCTATATTTAGAAAGGTCTGTCCTTGAACCAGTAGCTGTGCAAATGGCCCATGGTTGGTTCCCAAAGTAGTAATAATTGAATAAGGTGAAAACATTTGAGCAAAATGAAAGGTGTAACTTTTTCAAATTGAGGCATGGTCAATTTTAAGTACATAAGAGCAACTTGGCAATTTATCAGTTTGAAACTAGGTGACTGAACCAAAACATGACCAGATATGACTTTAGGATCTTATGTGTGGAAGTTCAGCAAACTGGGTCTGTGTAGCTGGGAGCCATTCTGTCATATTCGCCTTTTATATTAAATAGGTAAAGAAATTTGCAGTCAGAAGTTTTTATATACATTCGTCAACATAAATATCATGGCAAAATTGAGATTTCAGTGATTTCTTTCAATTGGTCTGGGGAAAGATAATTGCACATATGGTACAAAGTCAAAATAATACATAAAACCACATAGATTATTAATTCAGTAGTGTTGGAATTCCAAGCTAAGGATAATGATTAACTGCAGCTGGTTACTTCTCTATGTCAACATTTAATTAATTAATTAATTAATTAATATATTTTGGACAGCAGTCACTAGACTGAATCAAAACACACAGTGCAGATTTGAGGAAGGGAATAGTGGATTTATATGTCAGGACTGTCTCTTGAAGCCATTTCTAAACAAATGCAGATTCTTTGCCAGTTCAGGATGAAGAGCCAAACTGTCCTCCTCAGCTGTGAGTAAATTGGTTTGGACGGTCAGGAACAACTCTGAAAACATTGATGCATAGACCTGCCATGAGCTGGAAGCTGCTGGAAAACTAGAGGCAGTGTCTACAGTCAAGCAAGTCCTACATTGCCATGGACTGAAAAGCTGCTATCCAACACTCTAAAATGCAAACCTTCAGTTGTTACTAAAGGTTACAGCTGACCACATGGACAAAGAAACCCCAATTTGAAAAAAAAAATTAACTTTTTGAATAATAACAAATTTGAGTAATTTGGAGGAGTAAAGGTGAGACACTTACAAGAACACTGTACCAAGCGAGGTGGTAGTGCCAACTTCGTGCTGCGGGACTGGTTTGGAACTGGCACATTGTAGATGCAATAATTAAGAACAATTACTTTATTTTTAAATTATTCAGCATAACCTCAAATCAATAGCTTGATAGTTGAAATCTTGACAAAATTGAGTGTTTCAACAGGGCAGTGACTTTAAACACACATCAAAGCTGGTTGTAAAATGGATAAACTGGGCTAAAATTAAGCTTTTGATGCTTTAATTTGCATTGAAATTGGCTCCATGTCAGGAAACCAAATATTGAACTGAAATACTGCCAGAAGCTTGTCGGTGGCTACCAAAAGTGTCTGCTAAAGGTGAAAATTTCAAAGAAAAATTCAACCAAATTTTAAGTGCACTGTATGCATATTTGACCCTGTATGTATAATTTTGGCCCTGTGCTGATTTCCGAAGAATCGAAATAAGCTAAAATTCTTGATGTTTTCTTCTAAAAAGGATGAATGTTTTACAATCGTCCACCCCCAGAAAATGCTAGAAAAATTCACTGCAATCATAATTTTGACACATTCATGTTCGTGATGAGTGTATGTAAACACAATGAATGTACTATATGTAAACTGTATGCTTATTTTATTTTGTTAGCTGTGGGTCTAGAGGACACTACTGAACCTTTCTATATATTAGATATTTATTTTTTCTAGATATTTACACAATTTTCTTCCTATAGAAAAAAAACCCTGTGACCTTTGTTGTGCCTTATTATGCTTACTTATAACAAAATATAGTTAATGGTTTTATATTAGCTCTGTTAAATCGATGTTTACAGTTAAAGCACAATGTATTGTGTATTTGCTGCGGTTAGGTCAGCGGAATTAATGGGCAATGTTAACGTTTGCCATGCACTGAGGAAAGGCAGCATGAACAACAATTATCACTGAATGCAGAGACAAGAGAAAATTACCCTGAGGTATAATCACAGCATTCAATAGATGTATTTTAGAATGAAAAAAATAAATGAGACGAAAAACATAGGCAGGTCACAATAAACTGCTCAGGTCATTGTTATGAAGAACCCACTGCACTGATGAAACAATCATGTGAAACCAACAAACACGAAAAATATAATGTTAATCATATTATGCACACTATTCAATTCAATTCAATTCAATTCAATTTTATTTGTACAGGGCTTTTTATCAATTGTCATTGTCGCAAAGCAGCTTTACACAATCAAAAGAAACTATTGTGCATGTGAATATGGATGAGTAAAAATAACTGCAATAAAGACAAAAATACAATATCATTTTCTCAGAAGGGTTAGAATGGGATCATAGTGAAACTCTTAATAAACCTCAAGATCATCCTTTGCATGTGCATATAAAACACTGAATTAAATTATCTTAAAATCATACCTACATCTGATGCATAAGCTGATTAACACAGACAAATAGTATAAAGCATTATATATATATATATATATATATATATTATTATTATTATTATTATTATTATTATTATTATTGGTACTGTAGTAGTAGTAGTAGGAGGAGGAGAAGGAGGATTATTATAGTTATTGTTATTATTGTTATTGCACACATGTGTAAGTTTCTTGTTTAGGGTCAGCCTTAATGGACTAATAATAGTAAAAGTTTCCGGGCAACTTAACAGTGTCAAATTCATTAATGGATGCTATGCTTTGCTTAGGGATTGATTCTGTACTCACTATGACCCTGACCAGTTAGTGTTTACCAAAGATAAATTAATGAATGCTTGCAGATGTGCTTAGTGCAACCATGGTGAAACCTCTAAAGTAAGAACCAGACAGCATTATTATTACACTGTTCTTTAGTTATTTACACTGTTACAAGGAGAGTTCAAAGTCATTACCATTACCAGATTGCGGTTGAAAGAATGCATGTTAGTAATTACAGAGCATTTAACAAAGCAAGTGGAAGCCTCCCCAGCTGCCGTCCATATACTCAGTTGCTGTTCAGGTTGACGTATTATTTCCAGTTATAATTCCCTGAGTGCACACTGTATGAGAATTATGAAAACAATATGGAAAGCACTGGGAATAAAAAAGCTTACACTATTAGTTCCAGCAGCACACTTCAGGCCTAGGTGAGTGTAAAAATCTGAGCCTGAAGCACATTATTATCAGTAACAATACAGCTCTTTTTACTTGCTGGCAAGGGCTGGGCAATATAACCTGCATTTCATTATCTGAAAGCGCTACAAGAGAGTTACCCTCTCGTAATTGTTACAGTCAGGTATTCAAAAGAAAGTACAAATATGAAGGTCTTTACATCGCATTCACAGAAATAAGCAACATTTAACCATTCACTTCATTTATTTACATTTTTACCAATTATGGGCGGCAGTGAAATAACATGAGCATGACAGGGTAAATAGCACACTCTTTCAAGATGAAGTGGTTTGAAAAAGTTGTCTTTACATGACTCGATAGAAGCATGTGTTTGCCCTCACAATGCAGTTTGGTAGCTGTCATTTAGCAACAAGGCTTTACTGTATTGTACTTTGCCTTGACTGTATTGTCGTTTAAGGTCCCAGAGACCACAATATATTGCATTTGTAACCAACAAAGAATGCTCAGTATGTTTTTAGCTGGTAAAGAGGCTCCAGAGATTTAGGATCCCAAACAAAACATAAGGCTTAAATAAGAATATAGCCACACATCCAATAACTTTCTGTGTGGACATTTGTAACATTCCTGCACTCAGTGTAGCTCACATCACAACTACTTGTATGAGTATAGACAGCAGGTCTGATTGATCCACCACCAGAGTGATCTATAAGATATAAATCATAGTTTATCATAATAACAATTTTTAAAACTTCTATTCTATTCTATTCTATTCTATTCTATTCTATTCTATTCTATTCTATTCTATTCTATTCTGACTCTCTCACTCAGTCTCTATATGGTTCATCCTGTTCAAGGTTGTAGGAGGCCTGGAGCCTATCCCTGGGGCATTCAGAGCACAAGAAGGTACACCCTGAATGGAATATCAGTCCATTGAAGGACACAAACATGCACACGATCACACTATTGGCAATTTGTAAATGCCAGTTAGTGTCATCTGCATGTCATTGAATTTTTGGAGGAAATCGGACTACCTAGAGGAAGCCCACCAAGCACAGAGAAAACATGCACACAGACCTAAGACCCAAACCGTCAACACTGAAGTTAGGACACCACATTGCTGCCTTCTATTCCCTATTCTATTCTATTCTATTCTATTCTATTCTATTCTATTCTATTCTATTCTATTCTATTCTAACATCCAGCCCAGACATTTCCTCTCTTGACCTCCAGAAGGTATCCTCCCCAGAAATCTAACTCATAACTTCTGATTCCGTACTTATCTTCGACTTGCATGGTTTAAAAAACACATTAAAGGAAAAGACTTGTCAAGGGCTGCAAATCATTTCAGTTTGCCTCTAACCCCAAAAGTTGTCATATATTTTTCTGGATAGTCTTTTGGATAACCCTTTTAACCTAGCCCTTATTGTTCTGATGCTGTTTTTAATAGCTTGTTTGGTCCTTGCCAACCCTTTGACTATTCTTGATGAGTTCTAACCCTGGACTATGTTTTGACTCAGAATTTTGACCTAATAAAACTCTTGCAAATTGATCCATATTCTATACCTGAAACTTCTCTGATACAGTTCTTTCTAAGCCTCTTCAGAAAATCTCTCTTTTCATATAACATTATTTGATATGTAAATTACTCTATAACATCATCTGATGACTTCTAAAAATCTGATAACTTTTGCCCATTCATTATCTATATTCCCTTTAGGAGTTGGAAATACTGACACAGTTTATGACATTGCAGCTGAAGCTGCTATTTCAGCACTGCATAACTAGTACTGTAACTAGAACCAGTTTGTCAGGCATAGACAGGATGTGAAAGCTAGTGCAGCAGTTTACTGAATGAACTAGTGAAATACTATGATTAAGACTTTAGCTGCATTCCAATTGGCTAATAGTTCCCTGCAAAATGGGCTGTAATGGGTGTTTAGGCATGTTACTGTAAGTAATATTATCAACAGAAAACTGTTCTTAGGTAAACAATGTAGAGAACAGATAGATAGATAGATAGATAGATAGATAGATAGATAGATAGATAGATAGATAGATATTTAATATAATAACAATAATAATAATAATAATACGTATTATTATTATTATTATTATTATTATTATTATTATTATTATAGTCATCACCATCATCGTCATCATCATCTCTTGATTACACACATAACTTGCAAATTAGAGTAATAATATTCTCATAATATTCCTGATTTTTAAAGGTCCCACATAATACCAAGTTAATTTGCATTTGCAAGGGAAAACTCTCACACAAAAATGGTCATGTAGATGAGGATGATTAACAAACAATAACTGCATGCAATACATAATCCACATCCGCTCCTTTTTAAAACTCGTAATTGATACGATTTTTAATTCAACTGACAGTTAAATACTTCTGCAAATTTAATACACTTTTACCAGATATATTAATTTGCCCACACAAGTGCAGTTGGCTTGATTTTATATGGATTCACACAATTCTATATTTTACACTCTTAAGTATAAATGCCTCAAATTGTATATTTTTTATAGCAGACACAAAATTGGTCAATGCCAGCTTGCACATTTAGCATATGTTTTACATGCAAATAAATCTTAGTAATTTACATGTATTAAAATCTCCCCTCCCCCCGCCAAGCGCCATTTTGTTTGACTGATGGCACTCAGTTAGAACCTACAGTAGTAACTATCCAAAGTATCTATCCAATGATGGAAACTTCAAAGCCCTAAATATAAATTCGACATTCAAGATTTTATTCAATATTATTTAGAATATAAGATTAAAATAAATTTTAATTACCTACACTTTGGCAGAAGAGCTCTTCCCATGATCTCATCCAAGACTAATCAGCATTTAGCTCTAAATCATCTATACCATTATGACTGGGCAGCAGAGATGGCGTTGCAATAAGAGCCCATTATTCCGTTGCAAATTCATCTTTTGGCAGATTATACCTGCATATAAATGTAATATTTCAAGCTGTGGAGTGCTGGTGTTAACAGCAAATTTGTAAAGGAAATATTTTGCATTGATCTAAGAGAATAACATGAAAGGCAACAGGAAACTCAGAAAACCATTAAAGTAGAGACTCTCAATCTTATCAATATTAATGTAAATGTTTAGGACATGCAGGCTATTATGTACTACTGATTATGGGTATAGACCTCAAGTTATGGATTGACAATTACAGTATGTTCAATCAGTGAATCCTGAGAAATTCAGATAGTCTGGGGCAGCAGGCTGAAACAATGCAGAATATATCAACACTTTGCAACACCCACCAACACAATAACAGGCCAAAAACAAACCACAAACATAATACAAATCTGCAGCTTTTAATGTAATAGTGTCACAAACATAATAGCTTTTTATAATGCTTGTGGGACTATTACATTAAAAGCTGCAGATTTGCAGGGATATGTGGGAAGGTGAAAATCTTCAGTTTTCATAACTGTAATAACTTCCCACAAATGTAATATTAATTTTGTGGAAAATGTACGTATTATGTTTGTGAGATTATTACATTAAAAGCTGCAGATTTACATTAGGTTTGTGTTTATTACTTTCACTGTATGGGCTGTTATAACATTTGTGGGTGTTACACAACTCCCCGCTACTTGGTGGACAAAACTAATAGTTATTTTTTAACTACTTACATGTTACTTTTTAAAGTAGTAACACAATACCACATTACCTCAAGTGATCCAAATAATCCCAGTAGCTTATCTACTTTGTTTTTGCTGTGACTTTGGTTAAATATGAATACAGTAACCCAAAACAAAAGCAAAATTCTAAATATAATATCCAGTCAGATATTGGCTTCTATAATAAACTGATTAATAACATTATTTGTAAATGAAGGAATTAGTTTGCATGCTTATTTTTCCAGAGAATAATTGTTAACAATAGAGTTTCTATCAGAAATATCTATCCCAGTTCAAATTCAAAATTGAGAGCGAGAGAGAGAGAGAGAGCCGATGGGAAGACAATAAGGTTGCAGTCCTATGGCTGGCCGAGGCATGGAGGGTTATCAGCTCTGGTGTGTTGTGTTATAGAGACACACCATATTATATCACAAATAAAAAGAAATACAAAATAATCAGAGTCAACCGAAGAGATAAACCTGTCATGAAGAATCTGAAATATAACACATGACTCAACATAAAACTTTAACTGTCGCGGAATCTTAGTCGAAAACAAATAAACTGTAGGTATTTCTCTATTATGGATCAAAACAATCGAAAAGCTACACAATACTTTGACATATTTTCTTGCACAAATACACAAATCAAACTAGTAAACTTGAGGCTTAAACTTCTATTCTGAATTCCAGGCCTCTTGCGTATTTAACCTCTGGAACTTTAGCTAGCCTAGTCCCTTTGTTAGTCCCAACATGTCCACTTCCAATAGAGAATAATGCCTGAGTGGTCATTTTCAATCAGGATATAATGACATATTAGCATCTCTGTGTGGCTTTTCCACCTCATTAAGATGTAGAAAATTAGTAACGACCACCTAGTGTCCAATTAAATTCAGCACCTTTTAATTTAGTCCTAAGGCAGAACCCAGCTGTGACTGACTTACTCTAGCTACTTTTCAGTAGATACACTATATCTGTTTGCTGGGGTGGATTAGATTAATCTCGACTGTATTAGTGAAGCATTTTGAACTAATATTATATGAGAGGGAGTACTGTTGTTCTTGAATATCAGCACAGATATTATGCAGCTTGAAATGCGGCATGAGTGTGATAGGCATGTGAATGCAGCCAGAGTATAGAAGGCATATGTGATATTGTCTTTATACAACCACAGACCATTTATTATCAACATAATATGATTTGTTCGTTTATTTAACCAGTTATTTTGATCTTCCAAAGCATTTCTGGCAAAACCAACAAACCATGATTGGCAAAACTGGCAACTAATTAATTAGTATAATTAACAGGGGTTAAATAGCTTTCTATATATTATTGAGTACTATATCACAATGCATTATAATTTTTACTGGTACTATGTGGCCAAAAGGTGAGGAGAATAAATCAAGAAGGTGGTGGACAGTCCCTTTACATTTTCACATATTCCACTACATACAGGTATAGTTAAATATCCCAGTGCTGTTACCATCCATTAGCAGAACTTGTGTAATACCTCTCATCAGAACAAACTGTTATATAAATATATTTAAGCCATATCAACGATTGTTCTATTTATTGATGTCACCACCAACAACAAAATATCATTTTTCAGTTGGTGGATTTTAGGCACTGTGTGTCATTTTTGCAGATCTTTTGAATGAATAAAAAAGGGTAGATTCATATCAGTGGCTTCTTGGCCTGTTGATTTTGCATTCAATTATTTAAAAAAATCTGCTATTACATAAAAACTACACATGTAAGACAGGTACATGTAGATTTGAGCTAAATTTGTATTATTTTTTGTACATTTTTATTCAAGTAAATTAATGCAACTGTTTTGTTTCCTTTGCATGAGCAATACTATTACAAGACAGCAGAGTCATAATGAGGGGAAAAGTTGGACTGACTACGCAGAGCCCCAGAGTTGGGAGGGCGCTTTCAAGAGCTTTGAATCAAGAAAGGAAAGGCCCCCAGAGTTCTGTGCTACACCCCTGTAAAAGGTAGGTACCTGCATGCTACATCTCAAAGAAGACCTTAATGAATTTTCACAATCCTAATTTCTGTTACAAAAAAAAAATCTCTGTATTTAAATTATAATTTATGCCAGGCTCTAATTATGAGTTTTGCCTAGTTTATGTTACTATAGATACTAGACTCTGTATTAGCGGATATTCACCTGATCAGCCATAACAGTAAAACCTAAAACATTCATCTGAATATTGTGTATTTTGTCCTATTGTGCCCCTTGACGCATAACTCCACAAGACTTTGAGGGTGTGCTGTGGTGTCTTGTATCAGGATTTAGGCAGTGTTTCAGTTACCTTAGATGTATTTTAGACAGTTAGCGTTATATATGTGAGGCTGGTCTGTTTGTGTTTATAATTATACTGAGGCAGCCTGACATTACTTAGATGAGCTTAGCTAATGTTAGGCTTCATGTTACTGCACGATACAGGAGTCAGCGAGCTAAATGGTCATAACTATATCTATACTTTTTGCCCACTGTTGCCCTGATTTTTGCTCAGCAACAGCATCCTGCTGCACCTTAGCACACACAGCCACATGAGCACTCAGCTAATGAAAGTTTGAAATAATAAAGTTTTTTTTTTTTTTTTAGATATTGTTTGTGTGTTTTAACTGTTGGTATATTGTTGGGCCAACTTTGTATTGTTGGGTTTTGTTATAGAAAAACAACCACTTGAACCAACTACATCAATGGGCTACAATGGAAGACAACTTACCTTTTGAGCAGATGAAATGTTGGGCTAAGTCAACCCTAGAGAAACATAATTAATTGAGCCCACAATCAGTACTACTTGAGCTGGCTTAAATGTTTGAATTACAAGTTAATTTGATAATTTGAAAGTTAAATAAACTTTTGCAACTTGTTACTAAACATATTTTTTTATTGAGAAGCTGTGGCAGGACAGACACTCTTCATACAATCTGACTGAGTTTGAGCTATTTTGCGAAAAAGAATGGACAAAAACTTCACTCTATAGATATGCAAAACTAAAAGAGACATACGCCAAAAGACTTGCAGCTATAATTGCAGGCAAAGGTGGTTCTACAAAGGATTGATTCAGGGTGGCAGAATACAAGTGCATGCTAGACTTTTCAGATATTTATTTGTTAAACATTCTGAAAGCCATTTATCATTTTATATCCACTTCACGATTATGTGCCACCTTGTGTTGGTCTATCACGTAAAATCCCAATAAAATACCTTTACGTTTGTAGTTGTAACTTGTCAAAATGTGGAAAAGTTCAAGGGGTATGAATACTTTTCACTATAAGCACTGTAGGTATCTTTTTTTCTCTTTATTCATTTGTTAAAGATAAAGCAACACTTTCAAATGACAGGTCGATATTTGTAACAGAGTGAATGAATATAATTGAGCAAATATCTGTGGTACCCACTCAGTTATTCTCTATAAGACTTATCTGTACATGGTTGCAGGAAGCCTGGAGCATATCCCGGTGTACACAGGACAAGAGGCGGGGTACAGCCTGGAGAAGGCACACAAGAACACACTTTTGCACTAAAGCAAATTTGGAAATGGCAATTAGCTTACTCTCCATGTCTTTGAAAACCAAAGTACCCAGAGGAAACCCACCATGCACGGGTGAACATGCAAACTCCATATACACAGACCCAAGGCAGGAATCAAACCCTCACCTATGGAGATACAACACATCACCGTGCCACCTTATCTGTGTAACCATACAGACATACATGGTCATACAGACACTTTACTTCACCCTTACATTAATCAAGACTTTTAAACAATATGGTTTTAGCCTTTTTTAATCTGCTTTAGTTACCTTTTTAATACTGCATACAAAAGTTCCATTATTGGTTCCTTAAGTGGTTTAAATTTGTTTAGTGTAACACCCATCAACATAATTATGGCCCACAACCATAATAAACCACAAACATTAAACAAATATGCAGCTTCATCTGTAATAAAAGTAATACCCTCCCTATAAGTGAAATACCCCTGCAAATTTAATAGAAATAAAGGTTTATGGGTATTTCTATTATATATTCTATCATATTCTATCATATATTTCAAAATCACATATGTGTTTTTTATCTATGTAATGATGGTAAATAAGTCTATGGGTCAAACAATCTTTCATATTTGAAATACTTGAGTCTTTTCATTCAACCTCAATCTGATAATCGTCAACCACTATATTATGATATGTTCATGTTGAAAGAGTCTTCCGTAGCAACAAAAACTTAAAAGTCCATCTGTTTTTTCATCTTGGTATAATGCAAGCCAATTTATTGCCAGTTTATATAGTGATTGATGGCATTTGGAGTTATTCACTAGTAAAATTGGCTTCCAAGATTATATCATCATTCTTAATTACATGGCCATTCAAGTGAGTTGGCAACAGTTAATTGAAAACTAATTCCCTTAAGTAGACAAGATGGATTACTGCTGAGAATGAAAGAAAAAAGAAGTTCTAACATTAAACCTCCATGCAACAGATAACATGTTCTTCATTAAAAAAAAAAATCATGTTATAAAGCTTGAATTATTTCTCTAACCCAGTGCAATATACAAAAAATCAGAATACTAATTTTGGTGTTATTTAATTGCACTTATGGGCCATGTCTAGAGATTAAGTTGCTTGAACTATCCAACGATTAGTTAATTATGACCTTCCCATAGGTCATATTTACTTATTTCTGGGTTGTTCAGCCATAATCATTTTGGACACATTGCATTACATGCATTTTAATCAGAAAATTTTATTGAAATACAGTAGATTATTACACAGCTCAATTGCCATTAAATTAAATAACCAAATACATTAAAAAATCAATTAAATGTTTTTAAAAGTAATATATATAAACAAACAAAAAGGAAATAAGTTTTTCTAAACAGAAATTAAGAGGTTTTGTGTATGATGATGGAACAATCCATCCATCCAACCATCCATCCATTCATTTGTCCATCCATTATCAATCTAGCATCATGAGACTGATATGCCATAAATGCCTTCAATATCAAATCATTAGGTGCATTACAAGAGCAGAACACTGCATCAGGTTCCACTTCTGTCAGCCAAGAACAATAATTAGAAAAATCTCATTGGTATAAACCCAGCAAGACTGGACAGCTGAAGACAGTGCTTGTACCTTGTGTCTTCTATTTTTGGAGCTCAGTCACCTCAAGGTTCAACACGTTTTGCATGCCGAGATGCTTTTCTGCTCACCATGGTTGTGAAGTGGAATTAAATGAATCATTATATCTTTCCTGGCAGCTCAAATAAATCTCAAATAAATTGCTGGATGAACGGGCAGATGTACAGAGATAATAAGGCAGACAGTAAGTGTACGTTGTAATGTAAGGTCAGTAGCAAAAGATTTTGGCTTGCAACTCTTTGCATGTGTGTTGGGAGAGAGACCACTGCTAATGAATTAAAGTTAGTGCTCATCCCATTGGCCAGGGAGAACATGATCTATAACTCTGCCTGTTTGAATTTATGAGTGCTAAGTATGGGGCCGTCATACTTGTAATTTCAAATTGCTCAAGATATATGCAGGCCACTATAATCCTATTCAGTGTGATGGATGTTAATGGCAAATCCAGGATTAGAACGAGCCCATTTATTTTCAGGAATGTGAATAGCATAAATGTTCTAGCACAGAACATGGATAAAGTGCATAACTAGCTGCTTTCATGGCTAAGCCACTGAAGTAGCTATGGGAACAGGATGTGGCTCATAAATAATGGTAAAGCATAATCTTTCAGTATGTCTCTATAGTCACATTTTGTATTTACACTAGTAAAATCAAGATATGCTTTTTTCATAGAGCTGAGATTGTTCCATGTAAACTCTTAGAATCAAGGGCAAGGGAAGATATCAAAAGAAGGAATTCTTAACTTTTTTAAACAACAAGGCTAACATTCAGAGATTAAAAAATAAAATAAAATCAGCATGCAGGGTGGAAAAACATATAAACCCTCTCAAAAAGCAAGATTATCAAGATATATCATACAAGGTTAAAATGCAACAAAAAGGTGCTTTTTATCTTTTTAAAACTGTTCTGTCTTTTTCGACCTTCATGTTGCTAATATCTTTTTTTTATTTTTTTATTTTTATTAAATGTTTACTCTGAGGCGAACAGATCTGATAATAGACAGGATACTACAGAGAGATAAATTGTTGCCATTTGAAAAGAAAGCCTTCTCTATGAAAATGGCGTAGTAGATGAAAACACATTGCTGTTTCTTCCCTTTTAGACCTCAGATGTTGCTTAGTTGAATTTTGCTGAATAAAACCATGAGGGTCATTACAGTTTGGTGAATCTTTATTCAGATTAACTATTAAATAGTTCTTACTAATAAACAGGGAACAGATTTACACGGATTTATTAAATAATGTAACATATGATATATTTGTTATAACGTTATTGTAACATATTCTCCCTAGAAATGGTTAACACATGGGGTTATATGTGTAGTTACTGAACTTGCAGCTAATTACTCATTCCTTGTGCATTATTAAAGTGGGGGTGGCTAGCAATTTTTATAATATGGCTTTTCAGTATTTCAGTATTGCCAAACATTATGAGGCAACTCAAACTCATAGATTAACTCTTATGAAATTACCAGACTTACAAATTTCTGAATTTACAAATTACATATGTTATTGAAGTGGGTCAGAGTTCAAAGATGTTGTCCAAAGTACAGAATAATGGTTCACACATACTTTTATCAAACCCACCACTGCTTTGCATCACACTCATCATCAATACTACTGAAATTACAACAGTTAACCATAATAATACTGTACATACCATAATATAGTGCATTTAGTCAATAATTAATACAGTGCTTATTCTATTCTATTCTATTCTATTCTATTCTATTCTATTCTGTTCTGTTTTCATTTTTATTTTATGTATAGCCTGAATTTTTTTTTTTAAATCCTAGACTGATATAAAATGAGTAGTACACGTTCATCACAGGAGCATACTGTGGCTTCTGCTTGGCCAACACAGTCACACAAATGCCACCTCACACCTCACTGGCCTACTGGGTGGGTGATGAAAGGACAGTGCCAGTTCAGCACCCACGCATTTTTTGACCAACAGAGGCCACATGGCTACAGGACGAAACAACGCACAGTTCACACTGCATCAACATCGCTTGTGTGCTTTGCCCGACACCAGCCTACTTTCTTCCTTGCTCCGCTTCCTGTATTTTGTAAGTAAAAAAACACTTATTTTTCTGAGTCTCTCCCTTGGTTCTGCCCACTGTGGAAAATTTAATTGAATTTCAATTATATTTGAGAGATTTAGGACTCTAAGTAAGCCAATGTCCAATTTAAGTTAGGTTCAATGTCTAATACCCCGAAGGCCTCTGTGAAAGAGCAGGCCCTCTGTCCTTCTGTTACATCAGAGAAAAACACAGGCCATGCAGACACTCAGTTTAGGGAAGTAAAGGGATACATAGGCAAGAGGCAGAGACAAGCTCTTCAAATAACTTTCATAGTAATATTATGACCTAATATAATATCTAAACTAACAATATACTAATAATACTTTTTAAATAATTTTATCTGATTTTATGGTCCCTTTTCTAACCTTACTCAAGTAGAAAACAGTAGAAAATGCTACAAGAGCGTAACCAAAGGATGACTTGTACACACAGAGAGCAAAATAAGGAACTTTAAAGTGGACAGAGCATGATGGAAAATTGCAGAAAGTACTTTGCAGCTAATTACTAATTACTAAGTTTAACAGAGATGCTGAGGAAAAGTTATGGAAATAACCTTCAGTTCCGTTTTTTTTTCCGGACACAGAGCACAGATGGCCAGACTTCCCTTTTTTTTTAAAACTAAGAAACAAAGGGAACAATAGTTAATAATCCAATCCATTACTATCCCACAACTAACACTATAGGGTATATTACACTATATAGGGTATATTACACTATATAACCAAAATTCATCAATAGAATTATCTTATGAATCAAAATTTTAATGATGAATCTTTATAAATCTGTGAATAAATTAATAATAATAATAATAATAATAATAATAATAATAATCTAATGTAATAAACAAATTAACAAACAAAATTAATCATATTGACCCTAACCGTAATTAAGTTCAATAATTAATCATAATATGATCATCTCTTCTTGAGATCATGAAAGAAAAAGTATAATAAAAATAAAAATGTATAAATAAAATATGTCAATAACTTTAAGCATACTAAGGACAAAGACATGACTGTTGGGAAAGGAGTAGGGAAATAGGAAAATAAGAATAAGATTACTACGCATCTTTGAAAAATCTCAAAACTTTCTCCTATGGAAAAATCAAGCTTTCAGCACTAGTGGTCAATATTCCGGTAAAAAGAGCAACAAATTAAATTCTCCATTTTCCTTTTTTTCGAAGAGATTTTGATTTGTTCCTCTTTTCCTAAGATTATAATCTTGATCATATAATGATTAATTATTGAACTTAATTACGGTTAGGGTTAATGTGATTAATTTTGTCAAAGCTTGATTACATTAGATTTCCCGACACACTGTAAGACTTTAACATGCAGTGTGTTTCCCAAACCCTATTTAGTATGCATTTCTACATTCTGTAATTCCTGGTCAAGCCTGTAGTCAGTGCTGTGTAACGGGTTAGTAAGACAATTTTTCTTCTAGGTGGCTTAACTTGAAAATTTGGCAATAAACAGTGCAGTTTTTACTTATTTTATAATACATTGATGGTGAGCCAGCAATAAGGCCATTAACATCACAAACTGTCAGATTACACAAATTTAAAACTGGCCACAGGTTAGGCTGTCAAAACATGAAAAGTAAATATACAATTTCTCACAATTAATCAAACATAGCATTTTAGGTAGTTATAATTAAATTTTTTTCATGATAAAGTAATCTATTTTTTTTACCCAGCAGTACCAGTGTGATGCATAAGTAAGAACAAAAATGCTGAACTGACAAAAAAAACGCTGAAGTGACAAAAATGACTATTCTCTCTCTCTCTCTCTCTCTCTCTGTGTATATATATATACTATGACACTATATGAAATATGTGACAGTGAGATGCAAAATTGAGGTCATGAAAAATATACTGTAATGCAATATATTTTATGCTGTAACTGGTCTATTTTAGAACTAATGAATGGCATCCATGTTATAGTGAGGTTTTATGCTGCCAGCTATAGTTATACACCACTTTAAGTAGGCTTACAGTATATAATGTTCCTAATTTTATTCTAATAATAAATACAGCATATAACGTTCGGTTCTGCTGATGAAAAGTTTTGTCTCAAAACCCATCCCTCTGAGCTCCTTGAGCTAATGCCTCCGCCTCCTATAGGGACAATTCATATGACGGATTGGTTCATAACACCATACTATCTATATACTTAGTAATACTTCATAATGTTCTTTGCTCACAAGTTAAGTTGGTAAAGGAGTAAAGGAGAAAAATCCTTTACAGAAAGTAGCATTTAATAATGATTTTCTTTTTTATTTTGATTGCACAAGAAAAATGGAGTTAGAGTTGCCTATGACTGATGGAGTCACTGAGATGACATATCTACCATCGTCACATGGTGCATGGTGCTATGCAATGGCAAATGTTATATTTATTTAGCCAATTATTGTAGCCATTTTGTTGCATTCAGACAATCTGGTGAGATTAAGAGATTAATAAAAATGGCGGCCTTTTAATTTTATTCATCACTTTTTTTTCAGTTACTGTTTTATTGTGGTCAGAGTCACTGTGAATCACAAGCCATTCCTGGCAAAACTGGGTACAATACATGGAAAGTTTAACCCAGATGGGATGGATGCCAGTCTGTTACAGTCTGTAGCACACACGCACACAAACACATACATATAAACCATTTGTATATCAGAACCATAAACAGCATGCTTAAATTGTATCCTGCCTCATTTGTAAACCGTTTTAAATAAAACATTTAGCAAACTGGGTGAAAGTGAATATAAATATATGTAAAGTAGCAGTGTGATTGTCTCTTTGCTCTAGATATGTGGTTAGAAGCTGCACTTGGTTACTCTTGTGAACCTGACACATGCACTGCAAAGGAATAATTTTACCAGGTGCTGCTTCAGAGGGGGATAAATACGGGTCTGATTAGTGAATTGGAGCCCACTGACTCAAAAAAAAAAAAAAAAAAAAAAGCCTTAATCAAGCTGGAGTCTAAGACACTCACTGTTTTTGCAAGTACAGAAATCAACAACAAAAACAACAACAAAAAAACATTTTCATTAAATTGGGTGAAGGTCAACCCAACATCATTTGAATACTGTAACAACGATGATCTAATACTCAAATAAATATGCTTATTGGTCATTTGTTATAATAAATAAACAAATAAATAAATAAATAAAAATAATAAAAAAGAGCAATTAGTAAAAAATGTGTACAGGGACTTGGATAAATGAAGTGCGTGCATTGACCTATATATGTGATATTATAAAGTTTTGTTATATTAAATATCAGCATCTTGCAATGCCTTATCCCATAATATTAGAGGATAGGAACTAATAATAATAATAATAATACAGTATGGCAATGTAATGTATAAACTGTATGAGCAATCGGCTACAGAAATCATTAATCTTAAGATTCCTTAGTCTCATAACTACACACCTTTCCTATCAGCTTTTGCAGTAGTTATTTAATAATTAATAGTACTGAATCACAGTCTTCAAGATTAATGCTGAATAATGAGGTTCATTTTTAAAAGCTTAAGGAACAGGTTCTCTGAGCCGCAGGAAGATGCTTCAAACAACCAGAAATGCAGCTGGTTGGCTTGGTGGGAGAGAATAATGGATTTCAGCTTGGTGCTGTTGAGATTTGTAACCCATAATTACAAGATGCAAAACTCTTTATTGCTACACAGTAACATTACAGCTTTTCAAAATAAGATAGACATATGAGCAGCATCTGAGGAGCAGTGGTCAGCAAATTACACCAGTCCTGCACTTGAGGAAAAGTAGAAATACCCCAGGTAAATTATTGCTCAAGTACTTTTGTACTTTTGCATTTGCTCAACTACAAATTTGGGAAAATGCACAAATGTACTTAACTTCAAATTTAGTAGTAAGCTTGTTTTATCATATTGTAGCTTTTAAGTAAAAAGAGTACAAGACTCTCTCTCTCTTCTGATTTCAAACATATGCTGCATGATTGAGCATTTCATGGAGAGAAAGCAAATTATGCAATTATGAATATTAGTCAGCTTCAAATGCTACACATCACTGTGGTTATGTAATGCTATGCCATGCACAAATGTAGTGAAATGGAAAGTATAGACATTTGTTGCAGAATGTAAAGGAAAAGGAAAAAGTATTCACTATTAAAACGATACACGAGTTAAGTACATATAAGTGAAAACTGTAGGTAGGTACAGTAATGAAGTTAATGTACTTAGTTGAATTCCCATTCTGCTGTGGGAGAAAAAAATATTTCTCTGATGACAAGTTTTTTTTTTTTTTTTTTAATGAAGCAGCTTGCATTTCACATCAATTAGTTTTGAGACCTCACACGCAATGCCTCCCAGTTTCTACTTGATGTGATACACACTTGGTGTTTATAGTCATAGTAATAATAACATATATCATACTGTACTGGACTCTGGATCTGGAATGCATAGCAAGTCAATGCAGACTCAGCCCACCTCAAATTAGGAATGCAATAAATACTGTAATAAATTGTACATTTCCTATTTTGAAATAAAAATGAAAATAAAAGTGAGACTTCAGAGTCTTATGTCAGTGCACATTATGTACCTATGCAATGAGGATGCCACAATCCAATTATCCAAAAAGTCAGTGTCTCTGTTTAGCACGTTTTTTTTTTTTTTTTTGCCAAGCTTTAGACATCAGCAGAATGTGCCATTCCTCAGACTAGGCTGCTGCGTATTTTTCCTGTCTTAGAGAACATTCACATGTTGCATCTTTTGTGTGCCCAACTGTATTATCTTAAATGGAGACACATGATAAGTGCGTTCACAATAGTAAAGAAAAACTTCAGAAAGTTGTAATTGCATTGCAGGTCATGTGACAAGAACCAAACCAATCAGCTTCACACTTTCTATCCTTCTGGATCGGCTGGTATTTTCTTTAGTTGCATGGAAGCATGGAAATCACCCAAGTACATTGTTTTATTTTCACACTCTTGTCCAAAAATACATTTAGTAGCAGAGCTACTGCATGAGTTTTTTAGTGCTGAAAATCCATTTATGTCCTGCAACTATCTCATTTTCAGGCAGCACGCTTCTCATGGTTACTTAGCAACGGAAGACGCAATGGGAGTGCATGCTCCAGAGTAAATTGGAAAGAAGGAGAAAGCAGCATAGAAGGTGTTTTAACCACTTTTTCAATGTGAAATGTGAATGGTCCCTTAGGGCACCATGTAAATTTTACTATAAAATCATTTGTATTAAAGTGTCTTATTGTGTTGTCCTTTAAGGTCAGTTTGTTTGATTGGTTTATTCAGGCAAATACACTAGTTTTTCAGGTGTGAAAATTAAATTAAAAGAAGTTTCATTAAATGAAGATTTTTCTTTTGTAGTTTAAATTTCTTCTAAAAGACCTTTAAACCTTGTTATGTTAAAAGATGTCAACTAGTCTTGACTGTATTTTATCAGATCTTCTTGATAGTGGATATACGTTGCTTCTAAGTTATAAGCTTTATTAAACTTGTTATAAGCAAGTTTAATAAAAATTATTTGCTTATCATCAGTCTCTCTGGAATAGATATCAGATATTATAACTCAATTCAATTCAATTCAATTCAATTCAATTCAATTTTATTTGTATAGCACTTTTAACAATTGTCAATGTCGCAAAACAGCTTTACACAATCAAAATAATCATTTAGGTTCGTATGAAATGTGAATATTTATGAGAGGTTGTCCCTGATAATATATATATACAGTACAGACCAACAGTTTGGACACACTTTCTCATTCAAAGAGTTTTCTTTAGTTTCATGACTATGAAAATTGTAGATTCACACTGAAGGCATCAAAACTATGAATTAACACATGTGGAATTATATACATACCAAAAAAGTGTGAAACAACTGAAAATATGTCATAGTCTAGGTTCTTCAAAGTAGCCACCTTTTGCTTTGATTATTGCTTTGCACACTCTTGGCATTCTCTTGATGAGCTTGAAGAGGTAGTCACCTGAAATGGTTTTCACTTCACAAATTGAACAAAGTGAAATTGACAAATTCACTTGAACCAAATTGAAATGGTTTGGGGTGAGCTGGACTGCAGAGTGAAGGCAAAAGGGCTAACAAGTGCTAAGCATCTCTGGGAACTCGTTCAAGACCGTTGGAAAAACATTTCAGGTGACTACCTTTTGAAGCTCATCAAGAGAAACTCCTGGACAGTCTGTGGTGCAACGTGGCGTTGGTGGATGGAGTGAAACATGATTCAGGTCTGGGGAAAGGGTGGGCCAGTCCATAGAATAATGCCTTCATCTTGCAGGAACTGCTGACACACTCCAGCCACATCAGGTCTAGCATTGTCTTGTCAAGGGGTCTGAGGATCTCATCCCATGTACCTATTGGCAGTCAGGCTACCTCTGGCGAGCACATGCAGGGCTGTGCGGCCCTCCAAAGAAATGCCACCCCACACCATTATTGACCCATTGCCAAACCGGTCATGCTGGCGGATGCTGCAGGCAGCAGAACGTTCTCCAGACTCTGTCACTCACGTCTGTCACTTGTGCTGTAAGCACAACCCCCACCTGTGGAAGTCGGGCCCTCATACCACCCACATGGAGTCTGTTTCTTACCGTTTAAGCAGACACATGCACATTTGTGGAAGAGGTAGGTTGTTTGAAGTCCCTGGGGCGCATGGCATTGCCCAGCTCATATGCCACTCTCACATTTAGTGTCTGCTGCTGCGTAAAGCATGCTCCCTGAGCCATTCTTTCATGATTTGAGCTCAACGAATCCTAGCATCGTCACTTTGGAATGTGCCTGTGCCATCAGGGAAAAAGAAATTAATTGATGGGAAAATCTGGTCATTCATTTTAATCAGGTAGTCAGCTGACCTAATTTTTGGCCACATAATGCTGCTATACTTAGACCTGACCAAGAAACCACAGATCATAGCACTGCTCCCACATGCTTGTACAGTCTGCACTTGGCATGACTGGTGCATTACTTCATTCACCTGTCTTATTACTCTGGAACAGGATAAAATTTGGAGTTCTCAGATCACATGACCCTTTTGAAACGTTCCACAGTCTTCTAGCAAACTGAAGCTTTTGTTTTCTGATGAGAATCACTGATAAGTGACTTTCTAAAGACTACACAGCTAAATCTCCTGAGTTGACTTCACACTGTGTGTGTAGAGATGCTCTTATTTTTACTATTAAACATGGCTATGAGTTTTTTATGCAGGATATGCAATAATTTGACTCTTGCCATGACCACAGGATGTCTTTTTAAGAAATGAGAAGCTACTTACAGCTATCGATTAGAGTATATATTGTTGCCTGCTGAACCATATTAATCTCTGCAGCAAATACCCAATGAAAGTCTCTTAACTATTTGCTTAGTTAAATCCAGCTGATGACTTTTTGTGGCCAGGCAATATAAATATTTTTGATTAATATGTACTTTTTCTTAAGAAATATTTGCAGGTGGTGTTACAAGATGACCGGGAAAGATAGAAATGTTGCTAATAGGTTAGATAAAAGCAAAAATCCTCCAAATAAACCTGAAAATCTGTGGAAAATAAACAATAATGAGAAACTGATATAAATCATGCATTTTTTCATGTATTTGTTCACATGGTTTGTTGGGTTATTGCCTTGGTATATGAGTTTGTCAGTAGAACAAAATCAATATAATCAAATGGATACTAAGAGCTCTTGCTCCCCTAGCAACTACGGAAATCCCATACTCTATGATGATCAGCTTAATTTACAGGCCTTTCTATGCAGTTTGGCATTTGGAAGGAAGATTTGCATATCCTAGCTATCTCTAGATGCGCTTGGTGTCAGACCTTTCTTTTTATTATTATAACAGAAACGTAGAGTATTTATCTTGATGTCAATCCCTGCACATCAATATTAATATTCATGTTATTGTGTGTTTTAAAGTGTTTTAATGTTTTTGTTGATGTTGTTTGCTTGCAACGTACAAATGCTGACAGGGTGTCAGATGTAAAGCTATTGTTAAACTTTATCGTTCCCTTCTGTTTTTTTCTATTAATCCTTTTTTTTCCCCACTGCTAATGTTCAATTCCCAGTGGTCGCAGTTTTCCACGGACTAGATAAATCAATGATGTATTTAAAGGCAAATGGTGATTGCAGGTCATGTAGGGCATTTGCTGTGTTTGTATAATGGAAAATCAGGCTGTTGTCTTCTAGCAGTAAAAATATTCTTCATTGACTTTCATCACTGGTGTTTGTTATTCAGGGTAATCATGACTGATAGAGACCTGGTGAGATAGCAATCGGTAGTGCAATTCCATTTAAGCATGCTGTGGTTATTTCTCACCTAATTAGTTTGTTGTTCAGAAGTGGACACCTTTAAAATGTACAAGACAAGTCAAACGACAGGTCTGATTGCTGACAGTTTATATCTTGGCTTTATGCTCATGTTGTACTTCAGGAAGAGGCACAGTAAGAAAAGTGCATAAACTTATATCGCAATCACTGTTACTTAGCCATTGGCCCTGCTCATTTGAATAGTCTGACTATATTTAAATATATTTGAATAATTCCTTCCATGTATGCATCTGATTTACAATTGTAAGGAGGGTGTGCAAAAGATTAATGAACAAAGCTGGGGATAAAAATTGGATGTATCAGGTTAATTATGATCTGTCAGTCACACTGCTGTGGATTAGTAATGACTATATGGCACCCTTGATAGATTTTTAGACTTCTAGCAAACAGGGTTATAAAAAGTGTAAAAGGTTTGTACAAATGGTAATTTTTAGGGACTTTTTCATAGAGTAGAGTTTATGTAAAAAACTTTAGTTTGGAAAATGTACAAAACGTGAAATGAAGCATGCTAAAATAGGAAAATGAAAACTGCACATAATGAACTTTGCACACATTTGTGCACTCTTGAACAGTAGGAAGATTGCCAATATCACCTGCTGGATGCCATCATCACTCACAAATCCACAGGGTAGACTTTATGAGTTCATGCTACACTAATCCTAATGTGTCTCAAGCTGTCATCAGCGGCACAAAGATCATTTAGTAGAGCATATGGAACTGTTAAGATTTTATCTGTGACTCCAATGAACACTTTATAGACAATTAAATGTAAATTATCTATAAACAAGGCCACATAAACTGTCGTTATGCTTATACAAGTCTTGCTATATAATGCACAAAACTTTAAAGTGCATCCGGTAAAAAGAAAAGAGCAGAAATAGATAAACTGCTTGACTGTAAACTTTATATAATACATTCTATAAATGAAAGCTAATTCACCTTTCTGTTCTATTCTATTCTATTCTATTCTATTCTATTCTATTCTATTCTTTCTTTACTTTTTTTTCTTCTTACTATACACAACATCCCAAGGCAGCAAAATCTGGATCCAGACACAAACAGGTACCTAATGAGCAAAAGAAAAACTCCCTGAGGGTTAAGAAGGAACTTTGAGAAGAGAGAAAAAAGAAGAACCAATCTTACTCAGGATGGTACCAGATTGTAGAACCATAATCAAAGGTAAAAACTCACAGTAGGATTAGAACATATTCTTTCAGATCAGTGTCTATGTCCAAGGTGAAAAGTCTTCCAGTGATCTATTAGACTGCTGGGCCTTAGACATCTATCCATCCATCCATCATCTATTATCCTGTGTAGGTTTGCAGGGAGCCGGGACACTTGATTCGGTTGCAAACCATTGCAGAGCACAAGCACATAGAAAACACTAATCACATATTTGGCCTGTGGGAGGCACCAAGCATGGGGAGAACACGCAAACTTCATGCACACAAACTGGATTGCTGAGCTGAGAGGTGATAGCGCTAACCACTAAGCCACCATGCTGCTGGCCTTTGACACTCACTTATCATCTGTTCCGCTTTATCCTGTATACAGTGCTGCAGTGAGCCTGGAGTCTATCCCAGGAGACGCGAGGCGGGGTACATCCTGGAAGGGATGCCAATCCATTACACACACACACACACACACACACACACACACACACACACACACACACACACACACACACACACACACACACACACACACACACACACACACACACACACACACACACACACACTACAGGCTATTTGGGGACACCACTTAGCCTATCCTGCATGTCTTTGGACTGTGGGAGGAAACCAGAGTACCCGGACATAAAAGGAATAAAATGCAACAGGCTATGCTGTTATACAAATTGGAAGATTGGAATTAGAACCCTATTACTATTCCAGAATGCATTATTTTTTCTATAAAAGCACTTTCAAATGCTTTTCTTAATCTCATTTTATATTTGCCCTTTTAAATGCTTAAATTAACTATATTTTTTAATAATAATTATTGTTATGGAATATCAGAAAAGTTTAGTTGTTATCACTCGTACCATAGCATTTACAGAATATACAGTCCTTACCTTACTACCATCTCTCTCTCTTCCTCTCTCTTTCTTAAATTTAATAAAATCCAAAAGAGAAGCTTGTCATGTTACTGAGAAACCAGAAGCAGAAACTTACTGACAGTTACAGACTGGCAACATCCAAGACTCCATAATTTCCAGAACTGTCAAATAGTAGTCTAAGTTAGCAATTTTTAAAAATCTCGTTATTATTGTACGTAGATTTTTTTGTGACCCTGAAAAGTCCATATGAGCATAAGAAACTACAGTGTGGGCCATTTATATGGATACACCTTAATAAAATGGGAATGGTTGGTGATATTAACGTCCTGTTTGTGGCACATTAGTATATGCCGACTTCCAAATGGCCACCATGGTCACCACCCATCTTGAAAAGTTTGCCCCCTCACATATACTAATGTGCCACAAACAGGACGTTAATATCATCAACCATTCCCATTTTATTAAGGTGTATCCATATAAATGGCCCACCCTGTATAAGAAACTATGAGATATTTGAATGACCCCTCAATATAAATATAAATTACAGTCAGAACTATTGTCAGAACCCCTGTTACAGAAAATTATCACCTTCAAAACAATCAAAAAAAAATTTTTTGTGTGCCTATATCCTCGCTTAATAAACAACAACAACAACAACAACAACAACAACAACAACAACAACAACAACAACAACAGCAAAAACACATGGCCTCTAATGCCTTTTTGTTTTATGCACTATAAAAACAAAATAATAAATCCATGAGTTTAGTACATTTAATAAGATTAAATGGATTAATTGTTACATTTATTTTAAGAATGTTTGCAACAATTCCTCTATTTGGATTGGGTGCAAAATAAAAAAAATATATATAAATATTAAATTTCACATGGCTATATGTACTGTGGACTTGGTAGCACCAAAGAGAGGCTAAACAACAATATCTTTCAGGCTCAGCATGTCACATGTCATAATCATTATTCTCCCCTGAGTACCTTACACCTATAACCACCTCGTAACATTTACAAGCATGTCGGATATATGAAAAAAGGTGTTGTTCTAATTGTTTCTTGCACAGTAATTTTAGCATAGCTCACATCTCTGACAGTTCATACGTGTAGCAGCTAATTCACAGGTGATTTGAGGGAGATGATGCAGGAGGACAAATAAAACAGAGGAGGGTACAACTATCTGAGCCAGTGAGAAGTTCTATGGGACTTCAAACGCAGACAACTAGATAAATAAGAAATATTCCAGTCTTCAATGAATTACGTACGTGAATAACTATCAGGATTAATAATTTAATTGTTATTTAATTAACATTTAAATGCACTAACATTTTTAACATTAACATTTAACATTTTTTATATTACTACATGTTATATATATACAAAAGCTAAATACATAAAATACATAAATACATAATATAAGACATAATAAATATATAATAAAATACATAAATACATAATATTTAGCTAAAATTTAGCTAAATACATATAGCTAAATACAATCAATAAATTATTATAATATATCTTTATAATATAATAATTTATTGGTTGTATTTAGCTTTATTATAAAAAGCAAACCTATCAACAAAAGGACTGTTACTACAACATTAATCCAGGCTACCAAGGCAATAATATGTCACATTCATCAAAAGTTGGAATCCAGAAAAAAATTATAGCAATTGAGGGAAAATATATAGTATAAAGGAAAAGTTTTCCTGTCTTTTAAATTATGGAATTATTATATAATCAAGTACACTACCAGTCTGTACAAGTTTGGAAACACCTTTTTCATTCCAGGGTCTTTTCCGATTTTTATTTCTTTCTACATTTAAAATAATGCTGAATACATCCAAAATATGCAATACTTCTACAAACAGTTGATATTGAGATGTGTGTGCTACTTATGGTATGCTCTGTAAAGACTTCATAATGGCTCTAATCTGAGGTGCAGTTAATTAGTGATTTTTGAGGCAGGAACCTTTAAATTAACTTCTCTGCAGCAGAAGTAAGTTTTGGTCTTGCCTTCCTGGGAGAAACAGTTTCATCATGGTACTTGATGGGTTTTGCAAATGCACTTGACAATACTGTTCTTGCGAGAACTATTCAGAACCTTTGTGTGTTAAAATAACAGCTGACTATTGCTGCTGCTGTTGTTGTTGTTGTTACCTAATTACAGAATCTCATATGTGTTTATTTCATAGTGTTATTTCAATGCAGTATTGTTTTAAAATGTAGAAAGTAAATTCAAATTTGTGTCCAAACCTTTGACTGACTCAGTATATCTATAACCATATTAAATAGTTTCATGAGTTTTTGTTTCTTTTTAAAATAAAATCATTGCATGTATTCAATGAAATGAATGAAAGCATTTTTTTTAAAACAATCTAATAAACGAAAATGGCTTTTTGTTTTACTTGCTAAAATAACATTTCTTGTAATTAGTGCAGGCATTTAAAATGCTTAGCAACGACATGTAGGAAAAATACAGAAGATGTACGGAGTCTACATTGAAAGTAATGTCTGCATTAACACAACATGAATGTGGCTGTGGAAGTCTTTTTATTTTCTGACTATGATTATGTGTTTGAGATAGTTCAGAAACACAATCGTTACCCAAATGGATTGATGTACAAAACTGCCAATTTCCTGCATCCTTCCATCCTGTGCAGATCCCTGTATACAGTTCAGTGGTCAGCATACTTTTTATTTACTCGTGTGCCCCCCTTCTAGATATTGATGTTCTTGCTCCCTTACCTGTTCACTCCTTCAGAACAAGCTGGCCAGTGAGTCTGTGGGCTTGGCATTCCTTAGGAACAGTGGCCAGCACCAGTAATTTCCTTGAAAGTGTTGGTACAGCTTGTGAGTCCCAAGGTTGCCTGCTGAAGAGGCAAGACATGGGGAGATGGGACAGAGCAATCTCTATCTTCTTGGGCCATTTCTTGGGGATCTTTGATACATAACAATACTAAATCCATTATATAAATCCATGTAATTTTATATCCTGGGTGGTAGGAGAGGGTGAAGTCAAACCTGATGACTAGTTTCAATCAATTGTGGTTCCTTTCCAATACTGGAGCCCCTCCAACAAGTGCGGCTATTTTTCTAGTACCAGCTTCAACATGGGATGCTAGAGCCTCTCCTCAAACTAAAATAATCTATAGGTTGTTGATATACTATACAGTAAGCTTTTATACAACCTTACTAGCATATCCAGAAAATTATATAGTTGGCAGTATATAGTTGGCAATACAATCAATACTGTAAAGCAGAATTAGTCATGCGAGTGCATGACACAAACATGCAATGGGAAAATATTGTGAGGAATAGCATAATAGTTACTGTCTTGAAAGAAGAGGTGGGAGTAGCTCTCTCTTATGTAGACATAGGAAATAATATGATAATGTACTGTACCATGTGATGCTAGAGTCCCAGCAGAAGTAAAGCTGCCCATGGCAATAATGTGGCACTCTGCTTTGTTCACCTTGAACCATCCTAGTTGCATTGGAAAAAGAATCTAAATTGTATATGTAGATGTATTGTGGATACAATTGGATTAGATTGATTTATAAGCCCTGAGACCCCTGGGTTAGGCTCCAGGACTCCCGCAACCCCATACAGAATAAGCGGTATAGAGAATGAGTTACAGTGAGTGAGTGATTTATGAGTAACATTGTCCTTACTTTCAATGCAGACTCCGTGGACAATAAAGCAATGGAACAGGGTTGGTTTAACTTATATGACATGCTGTATAACATATATTGTAACATTAAAGTGCATGTATAATATGAATTGATTGTTTTACACTTTTACAAAAAATTATGCAACTAAATATTTTATATTAAAATATATTTAGCCTTTATGAGTATGGATCTCCCAACCCTCCTGCTGAATCCTATATAGTCTAGACACCTCCAAGAAATATAGTCTCCAGTCCCCATTTTGTCTGCATTGAACCTAGAATATGAACCCTATTAACAGTATATTAAACACACACACACACACACACACACACACACACACACACACACACACACACACACACGCGCGAGCACACACACACGCACACGCACACACACACGCGCACACACACACACACACACACACACACACACACACACACACACACACACACACACACACACAAACACACACAAACTAACTAATGAAAAACTAACTTTAGTCATTCACTCTTTTTTTCTTTTTTTCTTCACATTTTCACTAAAATGTGCTGTAAATGTGTCTTATGGTGTGACATTCAAAAAATGTAATCTTATACAGATAGCATAAGATTTATTTTAATTTTTAGATATGAATTTGCATTTAGCATTACTTATTAAATAGTAATTTCTGAATAAAAATATATTTCCCCATGAAATGTTAAACTTGTCAGACCTTTCACTAAATGTCAGTCAAATTTTGCTGTCAAGTTTTCAAAAGTGTAAAAATGATATAACATTAAGATGGCTGATGATTTCGCAATGCATCTTCATCGGTCTCATCGGTGAATTTTTTCTTTTTAGATATTTTAAGATAAAAAGACATTTTTTTTTTCTTTTATGTGTGTTAAACAATATGATTTTACATCACATCAAAGGACAGAAATTGTAGTTAAAATGTATGCATTAAAAATACAGTGAAAGGTTAAAAGTATTTTATTTAACTTTACTGTAAATACACTAAGAGAAATAAAAGTTTAACTTTGATTCAAACTTCAACAATCTAAAAAAAAAAGCAGAAAAAAAATCTCATCAACAAAATGCTCTCTCCACTAGAGATTCTGTAAGTAATTCAGCCACTGCCCCCTGAGGTAACATTTCTGTGAGACTGTGGGGTTGTGGGTAGAATAACACTGAGTCTCATTTTTCTTGCCTTGTATATATATATTTTTGTTTTTGGATTCTCTCCACTTTTAATGCAGTTCATTCGACTTTTTTGGCAGCGAGTTGATATTGAAGGTTTCCACTCTCCCTTCAGCATTCTTTAAAAAAAAATTGTAATGTAGACATTACAAGTTAAAAGAATAATAAAAAATTTATTTCCACATTGTTTCCCCAAGAAAATGCTATGTGTAAATGACTATAATTATTTTCAAAACACAATGTTGTTAAGTCATTACAAAAATAATTATGTATTATGGATATGGTAAGGAAACTCTTCTAGAGCCTCCCTGCTGTTTGGCACCACTAAACATGATCAATGCGTAAACTATATTCATTAAGACATTAAGATGTGTGGATGTTTTTTTTTTAAGTAGTATCTACTTTCTTTGCTGTTCTTTTAGGATGACCTCCACCCCCCCCCCCCTCTCATAAAATGGTGAAATATCACATTTTATACATACATTTTATATATATATATAAAACTATAAAAGAGATCTTGTCCTCTTGTGTGTCACTTTTGTCCTTCACTATGACAGTGCAAGTGTTCAGTGGACATTTGGTGGTATTTCAGCCTTTGCCTGAGACAGTTATACAATAGGACATTTTTGATATTTGATGCAAAAATTTTAAAAACTTAAATGGCACACACACACACACACACACACACACACACACACACACACACACACACACACACACACACACACACACACACACACACACATTTTTTTTTCAATTATATATGAAATTTCAGCCTTGAATATGTAATTATGTATTTTTAAATACCTAGGGCATACCACAGCAAAGGACAAAAAAAAAAGTCACATTTAGTGGTTCCCAAATAAAGTTAAATATTCAAACAATTCTGAAAATGAAACCATCTGTACATGCCACAAAATATTGTGTCACATCAGAGAACATAACATCAGTAACAAAACATACTGTATCATGGTCCAATGGTTTTATAAAGTTTTATATAATGGTTTAATAAATAGATCAAAAAGAAATGACATTTCATTAGACAATTTTAAAACTCCAGAGGTATTTATAAACATTTTATGCTGTTGTTTGTAATTAATAAAAGTTATTATTTATTGAACCATGCTCATGAGTCTCGCATTCACACACACACACACACACACACACACACACACACACACACACACACACACACACACACACACACACACACACACACACAGAGTTCTGATATACTTCAAAGTGAGTTTAATAAAAGAATCGAATCAGACCCAGATCTTTCAGGAGATGTTTATTTAATGGCCATGTCCTCCCTTACGCAAAGAAAATATATTTCTCTATATATTAACTGTCAAGATATTCAATGATTTAATTTTCTTATCTACTGGTAAATTGAAAAGATTTTATAATGTTAATATTCCACTTTGCTACACAAACTGATAATAACTAATAATTAACAGAATAAAAACAGATTCATATACAAAAATATATTCACAATATACAGAATAATATATTGTATTAATATATTACAATATATTTAAAATACATACGGAATTGCCGCTTTTCATATATTGAGAAATATATTCCAATGTATATCTTAATGTTTGTAATTTGATATTTAACAATATACTTCATAATATATTGAATTTGACTATATATAGTCATATATATATATATATATATATATATATATATATATATATATTTTTTTTTTTTTTTTTACAATATGCTTATATGTTAATGTAGTTTTAAAGTACCATTTTAAAGTCCATTTTGTTCAAGTTAATCGAAGCACACTGACAAATATGTGCATAACATCCATAAAGTTTCAATAATGTTTTAAAATGTATAAATATAATGTTTTATTATATTTATACATTGTTTTATTATATTAACACTGGTTTCCTATATATGGAAATGTATTATTTACTATACTGCATTATATTTTACAATACATTACCATATATTTTTTTCCGTAAATCCTGATCACAGCGAAAATAAATAGATTATAGATACCTTTCACACCAAGAACTGAAACCATAACATCAACACTGGTATCTTATATCTTATTTAAATTCTATTGCTTTGTTGTACTACGACTTAACTTGTAACCATGTGGTTATGGTTAGTGGTTTGTTCTGTAGATTTAGAGGTACTGTAGAAATATAAGGTCAGTGATATAATATGTGTCTGTGTTTATGAGAGAGGTCAGAGAGGTCACTAGGTCATGAATGTTATCAGCAGATGACGATAGTGTTGTTGTGCTATTTATACCGGGGAATGCAGGAAGAAAAAAATGCCAGCCAGTAAACCTAATCTCACAGAACTGACCAGTTTCTCCATCCATGCATCCATCCATCCATCCATCCATCCATCTAGGAACCTCTGTAGTCCAGCTAGGGACCGTGGAGGCCACATTTTATTTTTTCCCATTTGTACAACCGTGGTAGAACCTCCAAGCAATATTCACATACTAAGGGCAATTGGGGCTGCCAGTTAGCTCAATCTGCTTGTCTCTGAATTGTGGAAGAAAACCGGAGTACCCAGAGGAAACCCACCAAGCATGGGGAGAACATGCAAACTCCATGTAAATAGACCTGATGTAAGTGAATCCGGACCCTTTAGGTAACAGTGCTAGACACACACACACACACACACACACACACACACACACACACACACACACACACACACACACACACACACACACATTTAATCAACAGATTAAAACAAGAGAAATTACTTAAATAGCACTGGAGTGGTAAATGAATGTGTTAAAGACCCTTATACACTTTATAACTCCATTTATGTACTGTATATATACTCTACAACAGTTTGGGATTACATTTTTGGAATCACACAAAAGCAAATTTCATTGTTTCTGTATAGTGACTTATTTTCTACATTCAACAACCATACTAAGGATTTCAATACTCTGAAATAACACATATGGAATTTGGTAATTACAGTATGTAACAACAACACCAACAACAACAGTTAGTTTTTATTTCAATACATGATGGTCAGCCTTTCTGGAACAGAACTTTCTGCAAGAACTAGTATTGTCAAGTGCATATAAAAACCATCAAGCACCATGATGGAACTGGCTCTCACAAAGACCTTCCCAGGAAGGCAAGACCAAAACTTAATGGATTCATTGTTATATAAACTGCTTTGTTATTATATTTTGTAAAAGTTTGTGTAAAATTATAACTAATATGTGACTGTCTCAAGTATGAGTCAATAAATGGTATACCTTTATAAAGGACAAAGAACAACAATAAAAATGTTTATAAATATCTCTCCAGTTTATAGCACCTCAGATTATAGCTGTTATAAAGGCATTACAGAGCATAAGTAGCAGACACATCTCAATATCAACTGAGATTACTGCATATTTTGGGTGCCTTCAGCACTGATAGAAAGAAATAAAAATCCTGTCGAATTAGAAGGGGTGTCCAAACGTTTGACGTGTGTGTGTGTGTGTGTGTGTGTGTGTGTGTGTGTGTGTGTGTGTGTGTGTGTGTGTGTGTGTGTGTGTGTGTGCGTGTGTGTGCATGTGTTTGATAATTGAAGAAAAGAGTATAACTTTAGCAAAATTTTGAGTTAGAGCTTACAATTTTGTGATTTTTTTTAGCTTTGGTTTTTTATTCTGAAATTCTGCAATCACTCACCACCACCAGCAGAAAAGCAGTACTCATCAGTTGTGTACAGTCATGTTAATACACACAGTAAACCAGAATAGAAGTGAAAAGGTCAGTCTGCATTTGGGAGCCACCATTTCTTGTCTGTAAAGCTAGCAGCTGCAGACAGAGACATTACTCTTCTCTAGGGCAAACGTGTGAGTGAGAAATACTCAGAGTATAGCAGAGGAAAGAGGGGAACTCAGGAGAAATGAGCCTCGGGCTCAAAATTCATCTTACACACTTCACTAGACATGGACTGCTACATTGTGAGGTCCATTTGCTTTCATTGATTGGTATGTTGAGGGAAAATATACAGAAGTAAACATGCTACCCAAAAGATTGATGTATGTGCGTTAATTAATTTATATTTGACAGCTCCTTGCTTTGGGAAATGCTGATAACCATATAGCTGTACTTGTACTGAAGCTAATGCTTCAGTGTCTACTTGATGCACATTTCCTATGACCTAGGTTCATTAGAAACCTCCTTCTATAACCTACTTTGTTTTAAGATTAACCAATCCAAATGCTAGCATACATAAACAGATAAAAAAAATTTTTATATAACTCTAGAGCCAGAAAAATTTTCAGGTGGCAGTATTCCTACAGTGGATTCCATCTTAAAGGTACCCCTAATCCTGTTTGAGAATACCCTTAATAATGTTCTCATCCCATATGCCCATATGTATTGGTTTCTCTCACTCTCTCTTCAGTGCTGACCCTGTTGCACTCTTGAGGGAGGCCCTTAGCCTCTGCTCCAGGCATCCTATATCATAGCTGAGTCTGCAGTGTCACCCAGGCTTCCTGGGATATATGACGTTAAGTATGAGAACATATAGTATGCACTGTTTACACGTGCAAGGTTGAATAATGTCCCAGAAAGCAAAATTATTTTCATAACAACATCTAAAACAATTCAAAGCTAACGTGTATAGAATTTGTGGTCTTTAAATGATTCTTTTTATTATTATTATTATTATTATTATTATTATTATTATTATTATTATAACATTGCTATTTTACCGAATATCACAGAGTAGATTTTTTTCAGGGTTTCGAAATGACACAAGCAAATCATGTTTGATGTGCAAAACAAATTGCACAAATTGATATGGAACCATTATTACGCATTTAAATTAAGCAAATTCAATTAGCTTTTCCCCCCAGTGACATAATGCAAATGTAAAAAAAAAAAAAAAAACCTACAATGGCTCAACAATAGAAAAAAATTGTTAAAGTGAATTATATATGAGATGATGATTCAACCAAGTTATTTTGATAGAGTTATATAAAATTTCAGGGATAATAATTTACAAAAAATACTAAACAAAGTCTTATAGTTTTCAGGGATAATAATTTACAAAAAATACTAAACAAAGTCTTATAGTTTCTTATATATTTTATGAATGGCTGCTATCTGTGTCTCATCTCCAACTGATGACTCTTAACTAATACTTTATTATCTATCCATTTAAAATCCACATACTTCTTTTGAAATGTGACTGGCTATTATGATAATATTAATAAACCTGACCAGGAAACCTTTAAATCCTTTAAAGTTTCACACAGATTAACAAACTATGAATTCAAAATATCTGGTTGACTAAAATATTGTGATAGAATAAACAGACAGGCAGATGGTTACAGTAATTAGTGTAGGCAGAATGTATGAAAAACTAACAAATGTACTTTAAAGATATACTGTAAAGAGGTCAATTCTACAGTCACATGTAAAAGATTAAGATGGGGAAATTACTTTTTGGCTTTAATATAACAGTAACACTTTGATATCACCTTGCATGAAGTACAGAGGAGTGTGTGAGACTTTTTTCATTCCATCTCCATCTGATCCCATAGAAATTCCTCCTGCAGTTATTTTTGTTGTTCCATGAAGCTAAATAAAATTTACATTTAAATCCTTGCACTGTGGCATAGTGAATTCTGTTGCGACCAGTGTTGTATTAAAGAGCACTTTTAGAGCTGTGATGTGCACATCACTATTAATTGTTCTATTAAATAAATTGTTCTATTTATTTATTTATTTATTTTTTTTTTCCTGGTGGATTTGTAAAAATTGGTTGTATATGTTGTACATGACTGATGATTTCACTAATTTAAAGAATTATATTGATTCACTTTGAAAAGGCACAAGCTCTAACTTTTCTATTGCTAAGGAATTTAATGCAGTCTGCACTGCAAACATATACTCACTGAGCACTTTATTAAAAACTCTATATTTATACTCGGCCAGGCCTTCCTTTCTGCTTAAAATAGTGTAAATTCTTTGTCACATGGATTCCACAAGATGTTGGAAAAATTCCTCCAAGATTCTTGTAGTTTCCATGAGATCTTAAGGTACAAGAAGATTGTGGCATGGTGCATTATTATGGTGTAAGAAGCATTTGGAAGGTAAACTGTTGCCATGAAGAAATTCACATTGTAAACAACAACGATGTATTAATTGGCTGTGACATTCATGCAATGATGGATTGGTATTAACAGACCCAAAGTGTCTCAAGAACACATTCCCCACACAATTATACCACCTCCACCAGCCTGGACTGTTGGCTAGGTCCATGAATTCATGCTGTTGATGCCAATTCTAACCCCATCATTTGTCTGCCTTCTTACTTCTTATCTTACTATAATCATTCTCTAAGCTTGAACAAGTCTGACCTTTCAGTTTACTTTCAGTACATAAATGAGTGCTCTCTTTGGTGGACCACGTGATGTCTACAGTACCTGGACAGTTCGTTAATCTTTCTCTGTAATGCCTGGTTGCTGTTGGTTACTTTTACAGGTTTATAGCAGGAAAGAGTCCTCTAGTGAAGAATCTCTCTGTAGATGTTGCTTGTTTTAAATGCTGCTCAAATTTCTTTAAATACTGCATCAGAGAGGGTTTAATACGCAGAGTTCATTTAGAGTTTAATACCACGCAAAGGTTGCATGCTCTGGGCAAGAAAAATTAAGATGATATTGGGAGTAATGTTTTAGCCCAGTGCTCTGAGAGGAAATTTAATTCCGTGATAAATGTGTGCCATAATGTTTCCAGTAATATGTCCATTCTTTCTTAGCATGTGAAATAAAAGTCACTAGAAGATAAGTGCTTTGAGGATGGCTAGATGGTCACCAATATATCACCATTTGCTGAGCCCAAATATGGCCAAATCACTGATCATTTATCTTATCAAACATGCCCTGGAAGTAGGACATCCAGCCAAGCAGCAGTGCAAAAAATAAGAGTACAAGGAATATCTGCCGCATTTAGAAATGTGCCTGTTTTAAGGACTGACAAAAGCTGTAATGTGTAAGCTAAGATCATTGCCAGGATTTACCTACAGTACAAGGTGCTCTGGCGCTTTACATATATACAGTTAACATTAGTTCTCATGGTATCTGACTACATATTAAACAAAGGGCCTCAGAAAAATGTAATTAGCACCCTAATCACACATTACTATTTTGGGAGTCTATAACTGCCTATTTTTAAAATCCAGATTAATCTATGTTTTTTTTTTAAATCTTTTCCTCAATGTGGCCTTTCATATTTTTAATTGCCAATCTGTCTTTCAAAGAAAAATACAATCCAAATATCACTGGTAAAAAGTAACATGCAATATTTGAGTTATTCATGTTTTCTTTTTTTGTTTATCAGTGGACTGCATGCGCTGAATATTAGTTCATCATTAGGAGAGTAAAAAGTTGGGTACTGGTGGGTGGCGGTGGATGGGTACTGACAACAATAATTTGGTTAACATTATTAAACAGCAGAAAGCACTACTACCAGCACTTGTATTAACATACTCTTACCAGTGAGGAGTTGACAAGTGACAGAAAGAGAGAAAGACAATGAAGAAAAAGAGAAAACAGGGCAAATGAGAAGAGCAGTAAAAGACAGGGACAAAGGAAAATGGTATCTACATTCAAGGGAGAGAATGAGAATGCGAACAAATTAGAAAAGAATAACAAGGATAAACATGAGACGAAGAGAAATGGCAATTATTTTAATATTATATTTTGTTATTATTTCTGTAGATCCATAATCCATTACCTCATATTGTCTTGTATGTTTTTTTTCTCACTTAAGTACTGTAAAACAAGATACATAGAAGTCCAGCATCAACTTCTATCAGAGATCCCGTTGGAAAACCAGAAAAGCAAGAAAGCCAAGAGAGTATTTGTTAAACTGTTGATCTGTTTTGTTGTTGCAGTTCCAGACATTTGGACATCATTGCTGTATTGACCTGTGAAGAGAACACGTGACAAGTAAGACTTTAGGATTTAAAGGTTTAATTAAGATTGAAAAGGGTGGAGAACAGTGGATACAGAGGGCCCTATGCTCATATTTGTCTAAGGCACCCAAGTAGCTAAATCCTCCACTGTTCCTAGTTCAGGCTAAATGAGTTCAGTAGTGGGGTTGAGATTAGGGCCATGTGAAGACCACTGGAGCCCTCCATACCAACCACTCCAAAGGAGCGTCATCATGCTGGGCTATTTTTGGGTTAGGCCTACTAACAATTCTTAACAATTTTATCTTTCCAGCTTTGTTAGAAAGGAAATGGGTACGATAATCAGGTGTTCACAAACCTTTGGCAAAAATTCAAATAAAATTCCATATTTAAGATAGTAAAAACTTTTCGTTTTAAACTTCTATTATATATAACGGGCATACTGTATAGCAATCACTTTATTGTAAAAACAACTCATTCATTAAATAAACTAGAAATGCAGAACAACTGTGAACATACCTCTCATTAAAACAAAAGTGCTAAGAAAAAAAAAAGACAAATCAGTATTTTTTTATATTTCATATTACTTACCGATTATTTCTGGCCAAAATCTACTCTATTTCCCATTACATTATATTATTCACAGATTTTTATATTTAAGGCCTGTGAAATTATGCATAAGTGTTATATGGTATAATTTTCATTTTTGTCTATATCAATGGACAGAATACTTTCTTGTTATCCAATATTATCTCTTAAACACATATTTTACACATATGTTTACAGAATACCAATATTATGATCCAAAGGGATTTGAACCCATGACCTTTCAATCAGCAGTCCAACAAAGTAGCAGTTGATCTACCCTTGCCTTTCACTTTAGATATAAAAAACTATTGAAATCACTGCAGTATTATAAACTCATAAGCACAAGATTAAGGTCATCTTATAGGTGATTTTATAAAACAATATAAAGCAATAACAATTCCAGCCTCAGTGCATTAAAGTAATTAAGCAAATAAAAGTAAAAATAAAATAATAAAAAATCGTATAATTTAAGAAGACTTCTGGTCTAGGTGTAATGTAAGCACCAAACAAATAAAACCAAACTAGACGCATTATAATCCTTCCTTATAATAATTCTTAGTATAAAGCCTGCAAAGCCGTATTAAATTAAATTACAGTATCTCTATATTTATCTGAATGATTGAAAGAATTTCATGAAATGATAGAAAAGTACTGTGTACTGTTCTCATATTATTTGTAATGTCTTGACAGATATATGATATTTATGTGAAAGATAGACAATGTTGTACCTGTAGTGACTGAGGGGCTTGAGACCATTTGGTGATGAGAACATCTCATTATCGTCAATTACTAGTATTTGTGCCTTGCCGACTTACTTTTATTGATGTTTTATATTTAACTCTCAGGTCGTCCACAGCAGTGAGCCACATTGTTGTCTAGCCTGGTGACTTCTGAGTTACTGTATATAAAAAAGTCTTTAGCTCAATACAAAGTAATAGCAAACCTTTCAAAATAACAGCAGAGCCACTTTTACTTAGCACATATAGTATAGACATTAAAAGCAACATTAAAACCTGAAAGGATAGTGGTGAACCGTCATTTTCAAGGAATGAATGTGGTGTGAAATAAGTGTAAAAAAAAAAAAATCACAAAAAACACCAGAGCAGTACTCATGACTATGCTTAATAATGAAAATAAAAGCATTTCCAGACACTCTGTATAAAGAGAGCTCAAGGAATTGGGACTAAACAGCTGTGTCGCTTAAAAAAAAAAACACTTATCAGTGAGACTATTCGAAAAAAGGGCTTAAATTTAATAAGGAGCATAAAGAACAGACTGTGGAGCATTGAAAAAGGTCTTGTCTGATGACTTTTAGTGCCTTTTGTATGTGCCTTTGGGGGGAGTGTTATGATCTTGGCTGCTTCACTTGGTCAGGTCTATGTTCAGCAATATTATATGTCCAAAAAATAAGGTCAACTGACTACCATCAATGAATGGTTTTCCCATGAATTATATTTTTTTTCCCCTGATGGCATTGGCACATTCCAACATGAGAATGCAAAAATTTGTTGGGACCAAATTGTGAAAGAGTAGTTTGAGGAGCATGAGACATCATTTTCCTACATGTATTGGCCTTAACCCCATTGAGAATCTTTGGGATGTGTTGGCGAATGGTTTATGCAGCAGGCTGACTCGCCTATCGTCAATACAAGATTTTAATGAGAGAAATTAATGTGACTCAGGAGTGAAATAAATGTTGCGACATTGCATAAGCTTATCAAAACAATGCCACGGCCGTAATCAAAGCAAAAGGCGGTCCAATAAAATATTAGAGCGTGCGACTGTTTTTTGGTAGGCAGTGTACATGTATTGTGTTCAAAAAGAACATAAAATACAAATTTAATGTTACAAAAATTATTGCATTTTTTTTTTCTGATGAGGTGCGTGAGACAACATTTTTCATTAGCAGTGTCCTGTAATAAGCTTTGGGACATTGCATGGGTGAAGGGGCAATTCACAATTCTGTCAGACTGGGAAATTATTAATGCCTCCAAGAGACGTACTCCCTTCTGGACCACTCTCTGTCTGTTAAAAAGGGGGGAAAAACAACATTTCTGTCAGTGAATAATTTACACTTTATTAGCAGTTGGTGCATATGCAGTGTGGTGCTGAGAAAAACAGCTTTCGCTCAGCTTGGCATCATTGGGGAACCAACATGCTGGAATAATTTAGCAATTTTGACAGCAGCTTTATTTACTATTGCTTTCATTAAAAGCCTGTTCAGTCTGTGTAAAACATTGGATGTTTCTGTGATGCTCTTTCATGCAGTAGTCATTCCGGATGACATATTTCAGTACCTATAACATGTTTCTACCTAAGTAGTGGTATTCAGATTGTGACAGTTGAGCTATGGAAAACTGTTGGACTGCAAACTTGGGTTTAGTATATATATATATATATATATATATATATATATATATATTACATTTTTATACTTTGTATAGTTGTATTGTTAGTGGTGGTGTTTTATTGGCAGAGATGACAGAATGTACTCCAGTATTATGCTACAAATGTATCCACAAAGTACATGCTCTAAAATGTCAAATGTAATGTAATAGTAAACATACTGAAAAAAGAAGCAGGTTTTTATGGATATCTATTTAACTGAGTTACTGATACTTTAAAGTTTATTACACACAATTGTGAAGGATGCTGGGAATATGCTCATGAACATGATGATCTAACAGGAATTGATAGAAACAAGGTTTGACGTAAATGAATAAATTAATGGCTGGCAGTATTGTTAGCCTCTTTCATTAATTCTGTAGCTTACAGTAACTAGTTAGCTGCTATCAATGCTACACTTTACAGCAAGCATATATAATACAATAAGGTTAAAGGATGCTAAAACCATTATTATTATTATTATTATTATTATTATTATTATTATTATTATTATTATTATTATTATGAGCTTCTTATAAAAATTTAAAATGACATTAACCTAACACAAATTAAATGCACAACAGTTCACAACGCTATTGTTCAGTATGTTAGCTAGTAGTTAATTTGCTTCTAGTCTTTCCTTAACAAGTGCGCCAGTTTGAGAGGCTTGAGGGTAAGATCTGTTGCCCAGTAAACATTAATCACTTTGGTGCACTAATAAAATGGCACTTTTATAATGACCTGCCAGGTATTTCTGGAACCTTGGAGCACTTGGACAGGTGAAACTTTTGTGGGATGGGTAAAAAAAATGTAGGAGGAAAAGCAAAATGCATCATATACAGAAAATACTCAAAGTACAGATGGAGAAAAAAGTATAGTAACAGAGAAGTGTGTTACTTGCCACCCTGATTGTGTAGGGGGAAGGGGGGGGGGTATGAAAATTATAGTGCTGTGCCAAAAATGCAGTGTCTCCACACACACACAGGAGAAATGAACACTTTTAAGCAAAATTTAACCTTAAAAAAGTTAAAATATCAATTACACAATTACCATTTCTTTGTAAACAAACAGAGCCATCAATCCCACGCATGAAGAACTCATGTTAACACATTTGGTGTTATTTATGTAATTGCATTTCAAGTGCATTCCTTGAAATAATCTATGTGCTTCATTTTTCCCTGTTACACCCACAGCCTTCATTTCCCCATTGTGCATTCTATAAGTCTATCTAAAAATAAATTAATATTAATAATAATATATTTTATTATGTTAATTTAATTATGTACTATTAATGAAGTGCTTTGAATAATTTCAGATATTCAGACAGGAGTGAAAGTAGAAAGATGCCTAAAACTATCGCTGTCAAAGTAATTACACTTTAAAATCTTTCAATTATTAATATCCGGGTTTATGAAATCTCAAGGTGAAGAAAATGGCAAAATGAAAAGCAACCGTTATCATTTTTACTGTAGAAAGTCTTCATCGAAACAACCTTTAAATGTTATCAGAAAAACAACACATTAAAGTAATAAAAATAACACTTTCATCTAATTGCAAAATACTGTAGCATATTTACTCCAAAGCCTATGATAAAACATTGCTTCAGTCAGGAATTTTGGCATACTAAAATGGCAGAAATCACAGTCAAAATGAAAATAAAAAAAATTGGGAAATGTACTGTAGACATTGCAAAGTCAAACAGGCATACAAGGGCTACAGAAAAAAAGATGTTTACACAGTGACTAATTGTAAGCCATTAGTCTTGCAAGGTTGAGCAGTTAGGCAATTACAGGCCAAGAGTATGACAGGGCTACAGTTTTACAGCTCTTATTTTATATATATATATATATATATATATATATATATATATATATATATATATATATATAATTTATTTATTGTGTGTCTCTGTGTCCTTGTTCGTGTTAGTTCAGTATATCCGTGATTTCAAGTATGTTTCCTTTTTGACTCTGTAACAATGCGTTTGAGTCCTGAAATATGTCCTTGTCATCAGGAAAGAACATCATTAATGTCATAGCCTGATTATTCAGTACATACAGGAAATCAGATGTACAGTAAGGAACCTCACATCATAACACTTTCTCCAGAGGTCACTTTCCAACCCTGTCATTGCTCCAGAGTCCAATCTTTTTCCAACGACGTTTCTTCCATGAAGTTGGTTGTTTGGCACTACCCTTCCAGGTTTTAATATTCCAGCATTCCTTAGCTGTTTTGTCAATAATTTGACCCTGCCAAAATGGGGCACAGGCAGTGTCCATTTTAGGAGTATTATAGACATACAGCTTAGTACCAAGAAAGTCTATTTGTGGTGTGCTAGACACATTCCAACTGATGCTAACTAATAACATTAAATTTCATTGTATTAGGATAAATTCTGGAATAAGTTTAAGATTAAGAAAAAGGAATAAAAAAAACTTAGGTTTGGATTAAGTTGTCGGTAGTACTTGGTTTGTTATACTTTAAATGATGAATGCATTAATCAATATTGTTGCTGCATATCAATATGGAAAGGGTTATAAACCATTTCCAAAGAATTTGTAATTTAACATTCTACAGTGAAAAAGATTATTCACAAGTGGAAAGCATTCAGGGCAGTTGCAAATCTTCCCAAGAGTGGACATGCCAGTACAAGCATCACAAGGTCAGACCATGCAATGCTGTCCATCTGTCTGACAACTAAAGCTGATGAAATTAGATCAGGCATCAGGACAACGATGTGAAGCACACCTGTAAAGAATAGCTGAAAAATAAAAGAATCACGTTTTTTTTTCAATTCCCCTGCAATGACTTGGGAGACTGATAAAGTCATAAATAAAACAATCCCTTCAAGTTGTTGCTGAAAGGGGGATCTACAGGTTATTGAATCATAGGGGGGGGGGGGGTGTCCTTAGTATTGCGCACATTTTTTTTTTTACGATCAATAACAGATTTCTTTTCTTTTTGTTAAGTGAAAAGAAAATGTATGCTGTTGTTAGTTGTTTGTGCCTTATGATAAGATCCGCTCTGATCAGATGATTTAACTTTTTTTTTTTCTTTTTACACAAAACCAATAGAATTAAAAGAGGGGATACTAACTTGACTGAACATGACTTTAAGTCAAGAAAAACACAACTTAGGGACCATCAAAACTCTACTTGTTATAAGTTATTGTTGTTAATTAAAACTATTAACACTATTTAAAACAACCCATTAAAGAAACTCACACATTAAGTATGACAACATAAATGCCACCATATTAAAAAATATGGTCTGTATTTGTGTAGCCATAAACAAATGCCTCGGTTGATGGAAAATCTATTACTTTATTATTATTATTAATGTGATTAATTGGCATAGAATTGAATTTTTTTATTATTATTTAACTTTTCAGTCAACTTTCAGTCATTATCCTTATTATTTATTTGATCCTCCATCTGTCTCTGCACTTGAACTTTTATGATCTTTTATGGGTGTCACTATATGTCATGCCTTGGACTTGCATGGCTGCTTCTGGAATTGGCTGCTTTTTTTAAACTGAAAAGATCTTTATTATGCAGCAGTGCAATGACCCAGAACACAATGCAAATACACAAAAAAAAGCTTTATCAGTGAAAATGTGGAAGGTTTTAGACTGGCCGTATTACCAGATCTCAAATTTTTTTGGTCATGGATTTCAAACAACTGAAAAAGCTGTGGTCCAAGTCAGGAAACCTCACAAAGGCATCACAAAAGAAAAATTCAAGTGAAGTGGGTTGTCACCTTGATGGAATGTTATATCATTATTTAAATATTATATGTTATTTAATGTACTTTTGGACTATTTTTCACAATACTTTTACTAAACTAAAATCGAGTGGTCTGCCACCTAAGGTGCCATATTTGCAGTTGTTTAATACATCTAGATATAAATATCAGGAAATTAAAGCTGACATTCTGGTCTCACTCACTCACTCATCGTCTCGTCTATAACGCTTTATCCTGTATTCAGGGTCGCAGGAGGCCTGGAGCATATCCCAGGACACAAGGCAGGGTACATCCTGGACAGGGTGCCAATCTACCGCAGGGCACACACATACACTCACTCACACACACACTATGGGCAATTTGGGAACAGCAATTAGCCTAATCTGCATCTCTTTAGACTGTGGGAGGAAACAAGAACACCCGGAGGAAACCCATCAAACATGGGGAGAACATGCAAACTCCATGCACACGGAGATGGGAATTGAGCCTGGCCAGGAATCAAACCTGGAGGTGCAAAACCTAACCTCTACACCACCGTGCTGCCACATTCTGATCTATCTTCTCATATTCATCTTTTAAACCTTCTTTAGTATATAGCAAAAAAAAAAATAAAAAATCTATACCTATAGTTGTTCCAGCCAGATTTGTTTAAAATTTCCTTATAGTATCCTTATATCCGGATTTTTATTTTAAGTTGGATTTTTATCAGTAAGGTGGAAAGTTAAAATGCATTGCATTGCTGTTCATATGTAGTCTGATCCAATAGAAGAGCTATTGTACTGTAGCTCAAATTAATGAGAAGGTCAATGTTGGTTCCTATTGAAAGATGGCAAAACACACAGACACAGTTTTGGTGGCAGAAGGGGGGACCTACTCAGTATTAGACAGGTGTTGGAGATGTGGATGTTATGGCTGATCGGTGCATATGTTTTAAATATAAGGTAATGAAGTTGAGGCATGAAAGTATCATTCTCACATTGTGCTCACAGATGTGCGGCAGGAGGATTATGTCAGGCTTTGTGAGAGACTAGCTGATGATTTGGATGTATTAAACCCTGCCTGTAGGTCCTTTACCACCTGTCTTATTGCTACGGGAAAAGACGGTTGGTGAAGTTATTCCTTTTGGTGGTGATGCCTTCTGGCCGATTAATTCTCCCAGGTAAAAAAATGTATGCTAAGCATATTAAATCTTATTATGCCAAAGCATATGCAAGCGTGCTTACAGCTGGATAAAGATGAGTATACTTGAAGTTTGCTATTATTGAACAGTAATTTAGTTTTTTTTGTAATTAAATATGATACTATAACTAATATCATAACATCCCCTCATAACATTGGGACTGAACTGATGAACACACACTTCCAAACACACTGATCAACAACCATGTAACAGTTGTTCATAACATATTAAAATGTGTCGTGTTGTTGTGGTGTTACTCTGTTGCTCTTGTTTGCACATTTGCATGTGCACTTTATATTGCCTCTTTGTATAGGACATACAGTAGATAGTATTCTGTTAATTTAAAAATGTTCGGTTAATTAGGTTTCTTAGTTAGCTAGTTAGTTTTGTTAATTTATGTTGTTAATCTATGCTGTATGTAGCACCTTGGACCTGGAGGAACGCTGTTTCGTTTCACTGTGTACTAAATCGTATATTGTTGAAATGACAATAAAAGACCTACTTGACTTGACTTGAATATATGGATGTGAATGTACTACACACAGTCATATAGTACATACCTGAAACAGTAATTAGTGAAATTAAAATATATCTTTTTAATGTATCAAAATAAAAAACAAAAATACATATTATGCTACAAATACATGAGTAATATACCATGAATATTTTCTCATTGCAGTATTAGCATGCATATTCCAATTGCCAAAAATATGCTTTATTGTTAATAATAATATACTTTGTTATATCATACAGATAGCGGCACGGTGGTGTAGTGATTAGCACTGTCACCTTGCACCTCCAGGGTCAGGGCTCGATTCCCGTCTCTGTGCGCATGATGAATATGGAATGATAGATCAGAATGTGGCGGCACGGTGGTGTAGCGGTTACAGTAGGTTTTGAACCTCCAGGGGCCGGGTTTGATTTCTGGCCAGGCTCGATTCCCATCTTCGTGTGCATGGAGTTTGCATGTTCTCCCCGTGCATGGTGGGTTTCCTCCAGGTCCTCTGGTTTCCTCCCACAGTCCAAATACATGCAGATTAGGTTCATTGGCATTCCCAAATTCCTGTAGTGTGTAAATGAGTCTGTGAGTAAGTGTATATGTGTGTGCCCTGCAATGGATTGGCACCCTGTCCAGGGTGTACCCTGCCTCATGCCCTAAGCCTCCTGGGATCTACTCCAGCCCCCCGTGACCCTGAATACAGGATAAAGCGGTATAGACGATGAATAATATCATATAGATAAGTTAAGCTTTATTTGTCACATACACATTACTGCACAGGGAAATTCTCTGTATATCCAGAACAGAGAGAGTTTAGGGCCCAAATGTGAAAGTTTGAACCAGCAAACTTCGAATCAGTAACCCAGAGCCTTAACCTGCTGAGCTACCACAGCTCCACAGAGTGTGTGCAGGACACATAATCTTCTATACTACTGCACTGCAAATGCCCTCTCTGTACACTATATAACATATTTACATTAAATCAACACTAATCACTAATGACAAGGCAGATTTCATTCCTGAGTTCAGCAGATTTTAATTAAATTGCACATGCTTATAAATATAACTGAGCATGCTACTGCTGAAGTAAGAATATATTCCTGATATATTGCTTGTGTATTTAACAAAGAAGAAAATTATTTTTGTACTTGAAAGACATTAATACTTTAATTTCTGTTACAGGTATAAATGTTAGTATATACTGTATATAGTAAAGTACTTACATATGCTTAGTACATATATGTTAGTACATATATAGTACTTTGTATGCTTAAAGTATACGGTATGGCTACGTATAGTATATGTACTAACATATACTATATGTATAGTACATATACTATACGTAGCCATACTGTATTCTTTAAGCATACAAAGTACTGTATACTTGACGTCGATCCACTTTGGCACATAAAAATACACTTAATACACTTAAAACTGTGCTATTATATAATTGAATTACAACTAAAATACACTTAGTACACAAATGGTGGTTACAAAATAGCAAACTTATTGCTAAGCATATTCTAAGAATGCTAATCATTAGTCCGCTTTAGCATGCTTAGTATATATTTTTTCAACTGATTAAATAAAAAAGAAGAAGAAGAAAATAGAAGGAGAAAAAACCTGACCGTGTTACTAAAGAACAACTGAAGAACTCAACAAAATGCAAACGCATAATAAAATAAAGACCATGCTCCTGTATAAAAGCAGGTCTGCAGTAAGGAAACAGGAACGACTTTGAAGATAAAATTCATGATTTTTGTTGCTGCTTTTTGCTAAAATATTAACTGTTTAATTCAGTAAAATTCCTGACAACACTTGAAGGCCACTTTTGGGGAAAGTATACCACCAATCCAGAAAGTTTGTCTCCCACACCAGTGCCGTTGTTAGATTTGAACTTTCGAGGTTTTAGCCATGAATATTTCAAGCTTAGCCTTGAGTATTTTAAGATTACCCCAGACTATTTTCACCTTGAGGTGTAGGTGTTTTATAGCAAGGTATCAGACAGACTTAAAGAGTTACAGAGTGGAACATCACTTGCACTCAGTGACCGAGCGAGCCCCACACGTGAAGCTGCTGAAGAAGATGTGTGCACCCAGACGTCAGGAAAAGCTCTGGCAATAAAAACCAGTCTAGTCTTTTGGGCTATTTCAAGAAGAAAATTTAGGAAAACTTACTGGCTAGTCAGGTTAGGGTCAAAAACAGCAGTAACAAAAATAGCACTAACAGCAGATTTCACAATATAGAGAGGAGAAGGAAAGAAAGCATTGTGTATGGCCAGAAAAAGAGAAAGGACAGGTTCATAGGTTAGGACTGGTAATATTACAGTGGATAAACTGTAATATTGGTATAAGCAGCTACTGTATAATGCAATCTCTTTCTCACACACACACTCTCTTATGTAGAGCGAGAGAAAGAGAGACAGAGAGACTGTCTGGCCAAAAAAGTCACCACCTGGATTTAACTAAGCAAATAAGAAAAAGCCTTCCATTGGATAATTACTGCAGTGATTAATATGGTTCAGCTGGCAACAAGTTATTTAACCTTCACTGATGCACTGAGTTACTTCTCAATTTCTTAGGAATCAATGTCCTGTGGCCGTGGCAAAGTTGTTACTCTGTTTCAGAAGAGTGAAATTGTTGTCCTGCTTTAAAAAAGAAAACAACCAAGGAGATTGCTGAGTTAAGAACTGTAAAACACATTATTAAGACCTGGAAGAACAGTGCTGAACCATCATAAAATGTGATTGGAAAAAAATATTTGAATAATCATAATGGGAGATCACCAATGAAGGGAATCTTTTGTGAAATAAAATTGTTAAATAAAGAACAACAGCAACAACAACTGTCATGTGGTGTGATGAGTCCTGTCCAGAGTGATTCCATCATGACTGGGGCCTACTGCACAAGCCTTTGGGGTACCACAGTGGAGAGAGTAGACAGCTTTTGGTACCTCTGTGTTCACATCGCACCGTACCTGCTATGGTCCTGTCGCATCAACACGGTGGTGAAGAAGGCTTGGTAGCATCTTTACCAATGTAGATGCTTTAAACTGTCCTCCAAAATGCTAAATGTTTATACCTACACCATTGAGAAATGCTGAGCATGGTGAGCATTATCACCATTTTTGATAGAGGGATTATTAAGAGCATCCTGAGCATTGAATTGTGTCATCTTAAGATGAATATGAGAACAGCCGAGAAGATCATTGGGGTTTCTCTTCCCTCCATCACAGACATCTACACTAGACCATGCATCCACAATCATGCATTGTGGTGTGATCATACACACCCCTCACACACTCTTCACCCTCCTGCCATCTGGAAAAATGTACCAAAGCATTTGGGCTTTCACATCCAGACTGTGTAACAGTGTCTTCCCACAAGCCATCCAACTCCTCAAAACAACAGGACTAAACTGACACACACACATACACACACACTGAGATGAACACAATCGCCTCAATAAAATGGGACTGGACGGATAAACGCACACACACTGCACAACCTACACAATTGTTTTTTGCACAATATTCAATATTTACTGTTGCTATTTGCACGATAAATTCTTCTTTGCTGTTACTACAACAAGAAACGTTTACTGCATTTACCGTCTCATGAACAATTTATTCTCACTACCTCAGCTCAGCTCTGTGTCTTGGTCGGTGCTACATTGTCACAGGGTATTGCATTGTGTCAGGTTGATACTGTTTGCATATACGCACAAGTGCACTTTATATTGTCTGTTTTTGTCTTAGCTAGTTTAAGTTAATTAATGCAGTTAATCTGTTGTCTACGCTAGTTAGACATTTATGTGTCTTAGCTAGTGTTGTTAATTTATGTTATATATAGCACCTTGGCCCATGGAGGAATGTTGTTTCGTTTCACTGTAAACTGAACTGTATATGGTTGAAATAATAATAAAAGCCTACTTGACTACTTGACATGAGAAGCGTCAGAGTCTGGTTTGTAGAGCAGCACCATAAAGAGCAGACAAGCTCTGCAGAGGAAGGTGTGATCAACTGAGCACATCATCTGCAGTGAGCTTATGGACCTGCACTCTATCTTCAGCAAGAGATGCTGAACCAATGCCAAGAAGATGGTGAAGGACCTCAGTCACCCCAACAGTCTGTTCTCTGTGTTGCGGTCCTGAAACAGCTTCCACTCCCTGAAGGCCACCACAGAGAGAATGAGGTGATGCTTCTTACCACAGGCCATGTGGGCTCTAATCACAGACAACACCTCAGACAAATCTCGTATTAACAAGTCAAACCCCACAGGTATATTTATTCACTTCTCATGTCGTGACTTGAACACAACTACCTCAGCTTGTTGATGCTCACCCTGTTTGCACTACTGATCTATCCTGTTACACATACTGTATATTTGCACATGAAATAATCATCGACATGGACACTCTGCACTTTATGTTAGGACAGACATAACTACTGCTGCCACCCATCCTTACGCATATTATTATTCTACATTATTGTACATTATCTCTATATATTTCTAGTTTTTATAGTTTTTATATTTTCTCTGCAGCAATGTCGCCTTGCACCTCCAAAGTACAGTTTTGATTCCTGCCCTGGGTATGTGTGCATAGACCTGGCACATTCTCACAGTGCTTTGTGGGTTTCCTCTGGGTGCTCCAGGTTTCTTTCCACAGTTAAAAGTCATGCAGGTTAGGCTAATTGTCATTCACAAATTGCCTATATTGTGTTAATGAGCATGTGAGTGTGTGTATGTGTTTCTGCCCTGCAATGGATTGGCATTCAGGATGTACCCTGACTTGCTGCAAGTCTCCTGGGGTAGACTCCAGGTCCCTGCAACCCTGTGTATAGGATAAAGCAGTATAGATGATGAGTAAATGAGTGAGGGTCTGCATCAAGTAAAGAAAACAACTAGGAATGGTTTGAAAATGCTGGATTTTTGCTAAAAACTGTCCAATGCATTTCTAAGCCTTGAAGGATAGCAGTGAACCATCAACTTTGTGGAAATGTGGTCAGAAGAAAAATCTTGTTTGGAGATCATTTAAATGCTTGTTTATGTTTCAAAAATAACATTTGGTGGAACTCAAAACACTTGTTAGGGAAGCTAATTGAAAAAAACATACTGTACTCCAGTTTGATGGCACAGCATAAAGATTGTACTTTAAAGCAGTGGAAAATGCGATGCACCCATCATGCATAGTGACGACTGTACAAGCCTCTGCAGGCAGTGCTATGATCTGGGGTTGCTTCAGCTGGTCAGGACTAGACTCTAGCAATGTTATGTAGTGATAAAATAAAGTCTTCTCTGACGTCATGGGCATATTCCAAGATACGCCTGGCTCAAATTGTAAGTGGCTCTGGGAGCATGAGGAATCATTTACAGACATGAACTTGCCTCCAAAGAGTCCTGACTTTTACCTTAAAAGTCTTTTGGATGTGCTAGAGGAGACTTTACAGAATGGTTCAACTCTCCTCTCAATACAATATTTCAAAAACTAATGGGACTTTAGACAGAAATAAATGTTGTGTCATGGTAAATGTGCCCATTAATTAATACTCAAAGTGCTTTAACAAAACATTAGAAACTTTCTTTAGGCCAGGCAATATACATTTGATGATGTACTGTATTCACATTTATTATTATGACTGAACATTCTTTATTATTATTATTACTGCTAGTGAGAAACGGTTATCTGGATACATGCCTCCCTAACTACCTTTCACCAAGACACAGCTCTGAGTTGGCCACCTGACACTTTGCAATTGGGCACACCAAATTATCTTACATTGTATATGTACATGGTATTAGGTAGGTATTACCAATCTGGCTGCAGGTGACTTGAAATCTTGTGTCTAATTTATATTTGACTTTTCCTCACCACCATAATCATCTTCAACCCCTGTACAATGTCCTATAATGCCACGCTCCTAAACAGGTTTACCCAGACCATTTCCAGCTATTTGCACAACAGTGACTGAGCAAGCTACTTCAAATGGCGAAAGAGTACTCTCCTATAAAGGGAAGGAGAAAAAAATTAAATATTAAACTTTTGTTACATACAGGCCTATTTTAGGCATTACTGGATGCTTGTTGAGAAAGAGGTACTGGATGCTCCCTCCCTTTAGTTCTGCTTTAGATTTCTTCCAAAGCTAGGCTTACTGGTTTGACTGGAAACCTGCACCACTATTTTTTGTATTTCTTTTTCCACTTCTTAGCAGAGTTAGCAATGATAGGAACCTAACCTTGAAGGCCAATGTATACTTTAGCCCTTGGTAATCTGTCTCCATTACTCTGGCTTCTGCTCAAGCCTCTTGGAAGGTTAGGTTATTACATCGCTCTACACCACTTTCTAAATAAGGCTAACCCTAAGGCCCAGGAGCAGCTAATAGCATGCAGTGGCTACACCCTATGTTAAGCCATCTGGCTCTTGTTCTTGAAATCTGCAGAAGAGCTCTTGTAAATAGAGAGTGGTGGAAGTCTATACTTTCTCTTTTTATATTTGTCTAATCTTAATCTGCAATTGGTCTAATGTTCTATTCTGTCCACATTTTTTCAGTTTGTCTAAAATTAGCCTTGATATCTGTTTATCAGTTGAACTTAAAAGCAAAATCTCAGTTTCTGAAACACAATAACAAAATCTAATTTCTATGCTTCTTGTGAGTGTTTAGAACTTGACCATTTCCACAGACTGCATTTGCTATTCTCCAAATGATTTTTGACTACCTGCCTTTAAAAACTTGAGTGTGTAGAACGCCAATAAATTGAAGTGTTAATTACTAAAGAATTTGCCACTTAAAAGAACAACATTCTTGGCCACAGCGACATGACCAAGCAAACACCAGTGGGAGAAAATAAAGTGTATCATCACAGTGCAACGTTCAGCAATCTGCAATAAAATAGACCTATTTTTACATTTTGTGACATGGTGACATTGGGTTATGAAGAGCAGTAAGAGATAAAAAGGGAAGCACCTAACAGAAAATAAAATGTATCAGCACAGTGCAAGGGTTGGCAATTCTAAATAAAACAGGCACAATTTAAAAAAAATAACAAAAAAGGCTAGACAGTCATGAATACAAAAACATGCAGACAGTGTGAAATATGATAAATATCTTCTCTGTGCACTCTGCTATATAAAAATCAATTACTCAATCTGTTCCCATATTCTTTTCCAGTTTAAGCAAACAATACAGACTCATAGGCAATGAAAAATTACCAAAATTACACATGTGTATACTTAACTTAGGGGATACAACACTTCTGTGAAAAGCAGGGGACAAAAACATCTCTCATTGGGCAGCAACTGCATCAGATCAGTGGATCAGGGGATCATAATGACAACTGTCATTGTACAGAGGCACAAATACGTTTTAAGTTTAACGAATATATATTCAAGAAAGTTGCCAGTCTAAAACAAAGCAAAAGGTTGTACATTACAGCTAAAATATAAAATACATCCATAGAAGATGGAGTTAACAAGCATACCAATACATAAAAATACTTTCATATCTTCTAAATAAAATCAGCTTTTATTAGGAATAAAAATAGCAGTTTGTCTATTTAACATAACAGCTTTGAGGGTATCAGTTTGAACAGCAAGTCTAACAGGCATCAGAAGTCTTTTCTCAGAAGGTTTTTCAATAACCACAAACAGTGTTTCTTGACTGCAGTCCTGGAGGACCACCTGCCCTGCACATTTTAGTGTTTTCTCAGCTCCCAGCACACCTGTACATACATCTCAATATTAAACTGAAAGAGGATTATTGCATAATTTGGACACCTTCAGCATTGCTTTAAAATACAGTAATAAAACTGATCAGAAACAACCATGGATTGATCTTCCCAATTTCCTTTGGAGTCTGTGGGATTACCATGTGAGATTCTGGAAGGCATTTCAGTTCTTTCTTTAATGATTTTCTTGCCTTTTCCCACAGAATTATGGGTGTTGGTCCCTTTTTTCTGAGGTCTGACACATTGTTTACAGTAACAGATGGGCTACATTCAGTAATCGTTTACCTACAAAGAAACCGGAATTGATAACCACAATAAGGATAGTTCATGACATAAGGAATAGAAGAACTGATAGTGAATGATTCACATAGGTTTTTTTTGTTAATTTCATGAGAAGCTGTGTGTCTTGGTTTTAAATTTATTTTGCAGAATTTTTAGTTTAATTTTGCTTTCAGCAATTTTGTAGTGCATACACACATGTGCATATTCCCACTCACAACTTTGTGTTGTTCTGCTTTTCCTTTTTGAAGAAAAAAGAGGCAGAGCATCATTCTGTTGTTGTTTTTTTTACAACTTTCTTCCATGTGTGAATGATGGAGGCTACCCTGCTCTTGGACAATTTCAATGTTGCAGACATTTTATTGTATCCTTTCCCAGAACTGTGTCCTGACACAATCCTCCCTCACAGTATACAGATAATTCCCTCAACCCCATGGCATGGCTTTTACTCTGACATACACTGTCTTTTGTCAGACTTTATATAGACTGGTGTGTGCCTTTTCTAATCATGTCAAATAAATTCTATTAGTTACAGATCGACTCCAATCAAGTTGTAGAAGCATCTCATGGACCACTGAAAGGAGTAGGAGCAATGTTATTTTTAAATGAACAAATTTAGAAAACAAACACCGTTTTTACTTTGTCATTTAAAGCATTGTGAATATAATGATGAGAAAAAAACACTCTTTCTTCTTTTCATTTCTTCTTCTTTTGTCTGCTCCTGTTAGGGGTTGCAACAGCAGACCATTTGTTACCACATCTTCCCTTGTCACTCCAACCTCCCACATGTCCTCCCTCACCACATCCATAAGCCTCCTCTTGGGCCTTCCTTTTTTCCTCCTGCCTGGCAGCTCCATCTCTAACATTCTCCTCCCAATGTACCCCTTATCCCTCCTCTAAATATGTCCAAACCATCTTAATCTGGCCTCTTTAACTTCGTCCCCAGTCCGTCCTACCTGCACTGTGCCTCTAATATACTATCTATTCCTGCCCATTCTTCTCACTCTCAAAGTAACCATCGTGTAAACTTTCCCTTTCTGTCACAGATCACTCCTGCTACTCTTCTCTACACATTCCACCCTGCCTGCACCCTTTTCTTCTCTTCTCTACCACACCCCCCAAGGCTTTGGACAGTTGACCCTAAATATTTAAACACCCCTACTTTCCCTACATCTACTACTTGTAACTGCACCTTTTCCCCACCCTTGCTCTCATTTATACACATGTACCCTGTCTTTCTCCTAATGATCTTCATTCCTCTTATCTTCAGTGCATCCCTCCACCTCTTTAGACAAACAGGAAGGGGCTAAGAGCCGATCCCTGGTGCAGCCATACCTCCACCTTAAAACCTGTCGGTCATACTACTACAGAACACCTCACCGCTGTAACACTGTCCTTATACTGTACATATCATGCACCACCTTCACATAGTTCTCTGCCAACTCTTGACTTCACACTTCATCTCTGGGAACCCTGTCATATGCTTTTTCTAGATCTTAAAAGGAACAATGCAACTCTTTCTGGCCTCCTCTGTAAAGCAAACATCTCATCTGTGATGCCATTATTTGCATGAAGCCATATTGCTGCTCACAGATTGTCACTCTCTTCTCATCCTAGCTTACACTACTCTTTCCCATAATTTCATAGTGGGGCTCATCAGCTTTATGCCTCTGTAGTCTGCGCAGCTCTGTACATCTCCCATATTCTTAAAAATTATAACCAAGACACTTCTTTTCCACTCATAAGGCACCATCTCGCTTTTTAAGATCTTGTTAAATAATCTAGTAAGCAACTTCACAGCCAACTCTCCTAAACACTTTCATGCCTCCACTGAAATGTCATCCATTGGGAAAAAAAATGACTTAAATCTACTTTGTGCGATGAGCATGAATCATAACAAAATATGGAAAACCTGAAAGGGTTTGAAAACTTTCTGTTGGCACTGTATGTATAAATTAGATTTTATAGTGTGAGTTCATTTTGCATGGCCTTATTAAAAAAATACAACTATTCCTATTGTATGAATGTAATTTTCTTTGAGGTGTAATTTTGAAAAAAATATTTAAAATAAGCCATATACACAAAAGTTAAGAAGATTACATTGGAAAATTATGTACGGTATTTGTCTTTTCTAAAAGTTAATTAAAATAAATCCTACAGTAAATCCTACTTTCTTTAATTGTCCTTCACATAAAGAAAATACTTTTGTAGGTTTTCCATCTTGTAGTAAAAGTGTTGTAGTTAAAGATCTATGTTAATGTATGTTAATGTATGGCAATACCATTTTCATATAGTACATTTCTGGCAACCACTGCTGTCAGCATTTTGCCATATATATACAGTATATATAGTAAACTGTATGTACATATAATAAAACTGTAAAGTTGCCATGTCTGTACATTGAAGATATTTGTGAAAAAATAATTTGGGGGGATGTAAGATGAGTAATAGAACACAATTTTTGTCTGTCTGTTCGTGAATGCCTGACGTAATAATAGGGTTTAATAGGGTTTTTACAGCTGTATTTGGCTAAGCTCGAGAGATAACTCACAGGCTTTTTTCGTCACAATCGGCCCACAAGAAAAGAAGATATGCTACTTTGAAATTTAACTGGAAGACCTTGTAAAAAATCACTAGTTCATCTCAAAATTCAACAGATGGCGCTGTACATTTTTTAAAACACACTCATGAGTGTGCAATTAAATTCCACACGAATGAGGTCACAGGGACATCTAGAGTGGGTATATATAGGGGTTGGACAATGAAACTGAAACGGCTGGTTTTAGACCACAATAATTCATTAGTATGGTGTAGGGCCTCCTTTTGAGTCCAATACAGCATCAATTCGTCTTGGGAATGACAAATACAAGTCCTGCACAGTGGCCAGAGGGTTTTTGAACCATTCTTCTTGCAGAATAGTGGTCAGGTCAATACGTGATACTAGTGGAGGAAAACGTTTCCTGACTCACTCCTCCAAAACACCCCAAAGTGACTCAATAATATTTAGATCTGGTGACTGTGCAGGCCATGGGAGATGTTCAACTTCACTTTCATGTTCATCAAACCACTCTGTCACCAGTCTTGCTGTTTGTGTTGGTGCATTATCATCCTGATACACGGCACCGGCTTTAGGAAACAATGTTTGAACCATTGGGTGCACATGGTCCTCCAGAATGGTTTGGTAGTCTTTGGCAGTGACGCGCCCATCTAGCACAAGTATTGGGCTGAGGGAATGCTATGTTATTGTAGCCCAAACCATCACTGATTCACCCCCATGCTTCACTTGCAACAGTCTGGGTGGTGCACTTCTTTGGGGCACCTTCACACCGTAACTCTCCCAGATGTGGGAGAGACAGTGAAGGTGGACTCATCGGAGAACAATACATGTTTCACATTGTTCACAGCCCAAGATTTTCGCTGCTGGCACCATTGAAACAGACGTTTGGCATAGGCATGAGTCACTAAAGGTTTGGCTATAGCAGCCCGGCCATATACATTGACCCTGTGGAGCTCCCGACGAACAGCTTTGGTGGAAACGGGAGAGTTGAGGTGCACATATAATTCAGCAGCGAGTTGAGCAGCTGTGGTTTTATGTTCCCTTTCAGACATTTTCCTCTTGCGTCCACAGTTATTCCTGTTGGATGTGATTCGTCCTTACCCTGACATTACCCTGGATACTGTGGCTCTTGATAAATCGCAAAGACTTGTTGTCTTGGTCACAGATGCGCCAGCGAGACAAGCACCAACAATTTGTCTTCTTTTGAACTCTGATATGTCATCCATAATGTTGTGTGCATTGCAATATTTTAAGCAAAACTGTGCTAATACTTTGCTAATTAAACCTTCAGACTCTGCTCTTACTGGTGGAATGTGCAATCAATGAAGATTGGTGAAAGGAGTTTTATATATATATACAGACCTTTGGCTGGACCCTTCCCACACATATGTGTTTTTTTTTTGCGTGTGTGTGTTTTGGCCTTTTTCCGCATACAATCTCAATTTAAAACCTGGACTTTAGCAAAACTCCTTTCACAGATAAAGATACAGTATTAAGGAACTCTATTTTCAGAGATCATGTATGAACAGGAATAACTGAGCTTTTGGCTTATAAGAGCACACATATTTCCTGTGTTTGACATCAAAGTGTCATATTCAATGATAACTTTTTCAGGCTTCTGACTGGCCAACATGGCTTTCTAGCTAGGGTTATATGGGTTTGGCTGGCTTTCACATGGTGTTTTTCAATTTTCGTGTGGACAAAGCATTTCTAAAAATAAAATTTTTTTTTAAGGGAAAAACATAGTTTTTTAAAAATACCCGTGTATCTGTTAGCTTAGTGTGATGATTTTATTTATATTGTACAGCAACTGCCATTTACCACACAATATAGAGACGAGAGAATATTTGAATGAATTTTGTAATGAATGTTAGTATCATTTTAGTATGTTTTATAACACAGTGCTGCCATTGTTGACCTTTTTTACATTTATAATTAAAAAGTAAAGTGTCTATATTAAAATTACTTTTTTTAAATGACATACAAACGTGCAGCATCAAGGCATAAACATTTTTAACATGAAAGCACAGCCTTGCAGTGACACTACAATTTTAAAGAATATATTTATTTTTAAAATGTGACATTTTACAAGGTTTACAAGGTTGCTAAGTAGAATAGAATTGAAATATAAATATATGAAGTGTTAAGGTGTATAAATTATGCAGGATGAATTATGCAGGATAAATTGCAGACTGTGCAGAAGGAATAAGAAACTCTGAGTGCAGTTATTCTTCATTTGTGTGAAAATTGAGCAGTGTGTAAACAAGAACACAAATTGTGCAACGTATCAGGAAGTGTGCAAAGTGTAAGCAATGTGCAAATGTACAACGTGATGAGTAGGGTGCTACATCCTGACTTTGATGCGTTATAAATTCTATTTTGACGGTAGAGCAAAACTTGAAAAGTTTCGGCCGAAAGAGTCGACTCTGAGCCAAATGAAATGACTCCATGAACGAGTCGTTACCTTGTGTGCACGCGCTACGCCGCTGTATAGCGTCGCGTAGGCATGGGAACGGTCTTGCTACTACCTGCGCACTGTGAGCTTCATTCATTTCCTCTAATTTTACCTTCTTGTTTGTAAAATGTTAAATATAAATTTGAATATACATAGCAGGGATGACCCATTTGAACACCGTGTGAACACTTTGTGTGGCGTCGAGTAAGCGTGTTAGTATTTTTGTTTGCTTGTTTGTCGTTATCATTGCGGTGAGATCAGGTTGCGGTAACGTTAACGAACGTCGGTGATAACCTGATCAGATATAAAAATCTGTCTGTATACACTTCAAATAATGACTTCGTTAAAAAAGAAAATACAGCCAACATTATCTGTGTTTTACTTCTCAGTACAGATTAAACGTTGTCGATGTGTAGGCCTACCGTTTTCGGCACATCACTGTGGAAACATCTAGAAATGTTCAAGAACGAGTATCAGGTAAGGCTGGTCTCACACAGCGAGTAGTGTTTACACGAAACTGGCCGCATTTTTTTTTTATAGGTTTTTGTTTGTTTTTTGTTTGTTTGTTTGTTTGTTTGTGATGTTCAAGGGTGGTGCTGTTGTCGAGGTCTTCAGTGCACAAGGAAAAGATCCAGTGGCAAAATGGAAAATTAGCGGTCAGTCATCAGTAATTAAGGTAAGGCATTTTTACAGCATTGTCAGTTGTCACTTTAATTGTCAGTAACAGCAGAAGCTTCACATTTTATGAACAGTACATAAGCACATATGTCCAATCTGTGTATGAAATCTTATTCATAGTGTATTTTTTCTTTGCAATGTTTCCTTTCTTTCTTTTTTTTCTTTCTTTAACAGATGTTTGATAAAGAAATTAAAGGCTTTCTGTACAGCCTCGATGGAAGCAGTCAAACACATAGGATGCAGTTACCCAAAGATGGAAAGACTGCTCGTAAGTAGAGCTAGAAGAGTGTAATTAAATCATTCATTCATTTATTCATCTTCTATACCACTTCTGTACCGCTTTTCTTTTTATACCACGTGACCACACATACACACACACACACACTACGGGCAATTTGGGGATGCCAGTAAGCCTGCATGTCTTTGGACAGGGGGAACACCCGGAAGAAATCTACCAAGTAGTGGAATTGCAGGTAACTTGGTCTGCGAGTGTTTTGCAAGGCGAGCAAAATTTGAAAAAAAAAATGTATTTGATAAACCTGTGAGGCCTTGACATACGAGTAGTACGCATGTCAGCCGACTGTCACGGAATTACAACTGAGCCAATGGTTCTTCTGTTTTGCACGCTGTGGGATTGTGGCTAATTGTCCCCCAGGCTCAGTCTCAGTGTGCGTGCGTCACTCGTACATTCATGCACGCGTTTACTGTGTATTATAACATTGTGATGACATGTGTGTGTGCGGGTGTAAAGCAAAAGCAAGTGTCATTACAGAGGTTTCTTGTTAAAGATTCAGTTTCCAGAGTCTCTTTCTGTCAGAAAACAGTGATTCTGTTTGTCTGTGTGTTGGCGATGGCACAGGCCTGCTCATCTTTGCTTGCAACTGTATTTTGTTTTATTTTTATCTTAACATTTTGTATTAATTATTTTTCTATGAATACTTTCAGGCATTGGTGGCTCATGGTCACCTACCATGCAGAAGGCCTGGGTTCGATTCCCAGCCAATGCCCAAACTCCAGCCACTGGCTGCAGTGCTGGTCCCAAGCCTGGATTAAATGGGAGGTTTGTGTCAGGAAGGGCATCCGGCATAAAACCTGTGCCAAGTTGTTGTGCGGATCGGTTGGTCCGCTGTGGCAATCCCTCAAGGGGAGCAGCCGAAAGACTAACAACAACATATGAACATTTTTCGGTTGTAGGATGAATCATCAGAGTTTCCATGATTTCTTCCGTTAATTCAGTTTTATATATACAGTATAATTGCTTTGATATACAAGCATGCTTCTGGACTGAATTATGCTCCCAGTCCAAGGTTTAAATGTACTTGGAAAATATGCAAACACACAGATCCATGGCAGGAATCGAACCCTTTACCCGAGAAGTAGGAGGCCACAGTGCTAACCATTTTGCCAGTCAGCTCTCAATCAGCTTTCTAAAATTTAGATTTTATTTATTTAATTTTTTAATTACAGCTATAATTGCATGTCATTGTATCAGTTCCAGACTCTCCATATTACAGTCATTTATTTGTTCTTTGTTTAATTTTTTTAACATTTAAATGTGTAATCTGTGCAATCTGAGCGTCATTTATTTCGAAGGAACACAGGCTTCATTTGGTGGCTAATCCATATCAGCATGAGGGATTTTTTTCATTTAAAACCATTTATGTCCCATTTGGCTGACCAGGTTTGAGTCTGTATACTGTATCTAATTTCTCCAGTTGGCCTGATTCAGACGTTCCTGGTCCTGCAGGTGAATATTCCTCCTGGTAAAGACTTCTCAACTGAGCTTCTGTAGGTGTCTCTCGCACACACACACACACACACGCGCGCGCGCTCTCACACACACACACACACACACACACACACACACACACACACACACACACACACATTCCTTGTAGTCTATCTGTGTTTCATATAAACACTACAAACAAAACAAAAAAATAACACAAATTCCTCAATCAGTGCATACACACACTGATATCACCTTAATTTCATTAGCTAAAGAATTAAACATTTTCTTTGTTAACACGACCTTTGCTATATGTGTTTCTGAACTTGCAAAATAACTTTTTCCCCCTGAAAAGCATCAAAGTTTAATGAGATTTACTAAGGGTGAATTAGCATGTAGATTGAATCTATTCACACCCCCCTCCCATACACACACACAAAGATAACCATTTAAACCTGCTTTCCAAATAAGTTCCTATTTTTAAAAGTCATTTACCTCTTTAAGTGTAACAGATCAACAGCACTTGAAGAGAAGGCTCTACTTGTCCACTGTCCATAAGGAGTTCTCAGCTACTCCTCTGCATGCCAGAATACCGCTTATCTGCCTCCATCGAAACATTGTGAGTGCTCAGAAGTGTTATAATACAGCCAGCTTCACTCAAATGCTCCAGCATTAAAATGAGCTTTAACATATTGCTTCCAAATATACTTAGTGGTGTAACCTGTGCATTGACCTGCGCTCATTCACCGCTGACCTGTTCAAAGGAGCTACATTCCTGTCTCTGGATGGCATCGTCATTTCAGCCTGCTGTAAGGTCAGACGCATCTTCACAATGAGGGCTGAACCTGAGGACCATGTAGACAAAGGCTAGTAAAATTAATTCAATTGGAGCTAAACTATGTATATTAGTTACATTAGGCAGCTTTATGCCTGCTTGTATAAATATTAAAATAAATTCAGTTTCTGTTCTTGGAGAGAAATAATAATGTGCCATAATAATGTTTTTATTTTTATTTTTTTGTTCAATTTATGGCATCAGAAGTAACTATGCATCAGTGTTTGCTGAAAATATTGTGCATTTTATCCATTTCCAAGAGAGACTGTGTTAACATCTTTTCAATAATAAAATAACCAAAATCTCTTATTTATCAAGGGGTGCCCAAACGTTTGCATAAGACTGTATATCAAATATATACTATATAGATTAATAACATTTATTGCATATGCTTTCAATCCTAGATCCTTTTGACATAAAAAATTATTCTACAGAGGAGATTCCAAAAAGCTGCCAGTTTCCTTCCGAGGTTCAGCATGTTACACAGATAATAAGTATGGAGAGACTGCGACAAGCTGATTTGAGAAGTGTATCTATCAGCTCTGAATCTGGTAACTGTAAAAAATCTTTAATTTTTATGACAAAATATAATACAGTTTATAAACAAAATAGCTGATTTTTAATGATGTTTACATGATGTTTACATCTGCTGGATTTTTGATTTTTGATTTTTTCCGTTTTTTGTCTGTGGAAGAAAAATGCTATTACAAGATATTTGCTATAGAACATCCACTAACAGGGGTTGTGCTGTGCTCTTACCCACCACACAGATTAATCTCATTACTGTGAGTGCCAAGTCAATACACATTGGGAAACAATTCAAGGCTGCTACCCAAACTACATAATGCACACTAAGTAGAGTAATGACACCAACGGAGTAGTGACAAATCAATTAGTTTGGCCCAGATATTTATGAGACTGAGGATGTAATTAGTTGCTAGGTTTGCTCAGTATTACAGATGTTTTGTGGTCTACAGTATCAGGTGAAACAGCAAAACTGTAGGGTGACTTTTGTTTTTACTGGTGCTGTATCTATGTCTGAGAAAAACAAACATACAGTAAGTTAGTGCACTAACTCTAGCAAGCTAGCTAAAATACACTGCAGTGAACAAAGCTGTAAAATCTTGACAGTCGTAATGGTGGACAGAGGCAGACAGGTTTGATGTGAGTTGGCAGTCTTTTTTTATTTTAATTTTTTTTGTGAAACTTTGTTAAAGTTAAATACATGCACGCCAGCAAGCGCACACACACATACTGAACATGTTGATGGTCTCAGAGCACTATACTCTCACCTTTTCCTCCCCTGCCAACATGAAAAGAACACTTATAAATGAACACATTAGTGAACCACAGGTAAAAATCATTACATGTTACCTGCTGACTTTACCCACCTCTCTCCATCTGCAGGTGACGCCTGACCATGCCCCTGTTGTCTCGACATAGTATGTGATAAAAGGGCCTTGGTCAGAGAAAATATATATACAACCTTGAATGACTCCAGTAACTGATACAGTATAACCAAGATTGAATTAAAAACTACAATACAATTCTGTACAATATTCATACAGCTCATATTAGTTGCTTGTCAGGTATCAGGAGATCTAAAGTTCAACAACTTAACCAAAATATTAGTTCCACAACAAAAAAAGCATCAGTTCTGGATCCTTCTTCCTCTTATTGTAGACTTAAAATTGATTCTTTCACTCTCACTTCCCTTTTCAGTTTGTTACGGACTCCCTGATTTTCTCACTGTCTTTCTCTTGATTGGCCATGGCACTAATCAACACATAGCAGACCTCTTTTGTAACTGAATTCAGTGTGATGGCTTTCACACCTCTCAGCTTAATACTGACAATACATATCAAATTGTTATTGTGACTCACAACAGTTTAGGAATATCATATTATAATGTGATTTTTTGGGCTGTTTTCAATAGCTCTATGATTTTATCCATTTAAAAATGTGAATGCCCCAAGGCATTCATTGAAATACTTCTCAATTTAAAAAAACCCTTTTTAGTTTTTTTACTTTGGTGATTTTTATTTCTGAATTTTTCCTTGTTGTAATTTTTATGTTACAAATCAAGGCCAGTGAGGCTAACATATATATGCTTTCTTAGCCAATATATTCAGTATATACAGCTGCATCTCAATAAATTAGAATCGAAAAAGTTGATTGATTTCAGTAATTCAATTCAAATGTTTATTTCTTTTAGTTTTGATAATTATGGCTTACATCTAATAAAACCACAAAATTTAGTATCTTAGAAAATCTAAATATTATTTAAGACCAATTAAAAAAGAAAAATATTTTTATCACAGACATGTTGGACTGCTGAAAAGTACTGTAGTCTGAGGTCCCTTTGCATGAATTACTACAGCAATGCGTCATGTCATGGAGGTGATCAGTCTGTGGCACTGCTGAGGTGTTACGGAAGCCCAGATTGCTCTGATAGCAACCTTCAGCTCTTCAGTGTTGACCACATTATCTCAAGCGCAGGGATAATGTGGTCCTTAAACCAGGTATTAGTACTTTTGGCAATGTGGGCAGGTGCCAAGTCCTGCTGGAAAATCTCCATAAAGCTGGTCAGAAGAGGGAAGCATAAAATCCTTTAAAACTTCCTGGTGGATGGCAGTGCTGACCTTGGACCAACACCAGCAGATGACAGGGCTCCCCAAACCACCACTGACTATGCCAACTTCAAGATCAAGAATCAAGATCACAGAGTCTGATCAAGATCAAGAACAAGAATCAAGATCCCAGAGTCTGGAGGTACAGAATCCAAGTTGCTTTACCACTGAAGCAACTTGGATTCTGTACCTCCAGACTCTGGGATCTTGATTTCCAAATGAAATGCAAAATGTACTTTCATCTAAAAAGAGGACTTTGGCACACTGAGCAACAGTCCAGTCATTTTTGTTCTTAGCCCAGATAAGATGCCTCTGACACTGCCTCTGGTTCAAAAGTGATTTGACACACGGAAATTACAGTTGTAACCTATGTCCTGAATACGTCTGTGCAGGGTGGTTCTTGAAGGTGGTTCTGACCTGCAGTCCACTCCTTGTGAATCTTCCCCAAATTCTTGAATGAGTTTAGTTTCACAATCCAATTAAGGCTGCAGCTATCCCTGTTGCTTGTGCACCTTTTTCTATCACATTGTTTCCTTTCATTCAACTTTCCATTAATGCGCTTGGATACAGCACACTGAACGGCCAGCTTACTGAACCAGACTGAGAGAGCTCAGGAAACAATTTAAAGGCTCAGGAAACCTTTGCAGTTTTGAGTTAATTAGGTGATTAGAGTGTGACACCATGAGTCTCCAATATTGAAAATTATGCAATATAAAATTTTTCCTAGATAGTCAATTTTGTGTTTGTTTTTTTTTTAATAATAAGTATGCAATTTTTGCCTGATTTTAGGATTAACAACAACAAAAACAACAATAAAATATACATTGAATCGTTACAAATGATTTTGTGCTCATGGTATTGACTGATTTTTGCTCTTTGGGAATTGTCAGAAATCTCTTGAATCTCTCAGTGAGCCCGCACACTATTTTTAGCCTGTGGACTTGTTGGCATGCCTTTACTTGGTAGTGGGCTTTCATCTTGTCTCCTTGGTCATGCACTTGCCCTTACATTTATTTTTACATTTCTCTTTATGCAGTTTTCATTTACTCTTCCTGTGGCAGTAGCGGTTTACAAAGCAAATGGCAGGCTTTAAAAAAAAAAAAAAAGCTTACATGTAAATAATGTCTATACTCTTAGAAAAGATGTTCTAAATTCTTTAGGAGGTTTTAAAGGTTCATATTTTTAAGGGTTACTAGCTTCTAAAAAGGTCCTTTCTGAGAGGCAAAAACACTATGTTTTACTTAGAATATATAAACCTACCCTAAGAGGGACAAGCAAAGAACCAAGTGAGCCCTTAGGCAAGATATTACTATTTCTTAGCTACTCCATATCAAAACCGTTTTGGGCCTCAGTCAATCAGACCTTACTGGTTGTAGGTTGCTGCCAATTTAAAATGACACAGCCCAGCAGAAACACTAACGTTGGATGACCATTGTAATTTTGTTGTAACAATATTGCGATAACGGTCAACATTGTGACAACGTCAAGACAGCTTGTTTTTGAACGTTAAAATGAGTCAGATAAAATGTCATTGAGATAATGTTGCAACATTAAGGTCTGATTGACTGTGGCGCAAAAGATTTTGATATGGGGTACCTAAGAAACAGTAATATCTGGCCTAAGGGCACACTTGGGTTTTTGCTTGATACCAACACAACCTCTGATGTGATATTGCATTTATATAACGGTTCCACAATGACCATTTATTATCAACAAATTATAATATGTTTGTTTATTTGACCAGTTATTTCACTCTGCAACCGGCAAACCTAACTAACTGGTGAAGCTGGCGACTGACAGTTAGCGATCTACAGTTATTGTAATTTACAGGTGTGAAATTAGTTTAAAATTCTTACCGGTAATAATGTAGCTGAAAGGTGAGGTGAATCTCCATGGAAGTCTTTATATTTCCACTCATTCTGCTTTAGAATATCAGCTCCATTAATTTCCAGATTCTGGCCTGAATCCCAAATAGTTTTAAATGGAAAGCTAGTGCACTAGGGTGTACAATTACTTGTTCAAGACACCAATTAGTGCCTTTGATTAGGGTTACAGTGGGATTTGGGATTAATAAAACATCACAGATGCAATGTAATTCACGATTGTAGAACACCTGGGACGTGGACTGATACACATAGTTAAAGCTCTCAGTGGTGTTACCGTCCATTATTGCGACTCCTAGAAAACCTTTTGTCCAATTAGATTGTTAGATCATCTGTAACTGTTGTGTAATATTGCTTTAGTGGTTCAAGCAACAGATGAAAATATAAATTAACTTTCATTTCAACAACTTAACAAGATTGCTAAAATTAATCTTTTGCATCCAATTTTTTGATTCCCTTAAGGCTAAAACTACATGATCACATATTCCATTAGGCTTATTTTCATAACAGTGAGCTTATATCTTTGTCTAAATGTAAACTATGAACATTTCTTAAGTAATAAGTAATAATTAAGTAATAAATTAATTAATTTTGCTCTTGTCTCATTTATACACTACATAACATGCAAGACATATCAATGGCTAAAAGACACTGGCCATATTCATATCAGTATCTGGGGATGAAAAAAATGCTATACACTGTTAAGGCACAATTAGTTTTGCAGATTTAGTCTGTGAATGAAGAAAATATAAATAATTGTTTTTGGACATGCTTCATCATGCAATTAATGTAGTGTATTCCATATTTTTGCAACAAATTTTGCAAGACATCTATCAGCACTGTTATCTATTAATGAAATATTTACCTATCCTCTTTAAATGTATTCTGCTTATTTTAATTCACATTTCAAATTAGCAATCCCTGGATAACTGTTTAAAAAATATATGCGACCACTTGATACACAAATGCGTTGTGGCACAAAGCAAATCCTTTTTTTCCTCATTTGTTGTATGAAAATAATAGACACAATGAAGACTCAAACAGTAGCCAAAACTGGCTGCACACTGAGGTCTTTTATTATTATTATTATTTTAATAGATTCACAATGTATTACAGCTCCTGCACTATGCATAAGAATTTACTTGTTGCAGTGTACAACATTGTGTTTGTTTTTTGTTTTGAGTGTTTTTTTTTTTTTTTTACATTTCTGAGTACAATAACAGAATTTCAGCAATTCTAGCCATGACCCTGTGTCAAAGTTCATGATGTCAGCAAGGCTCAACAAAATATATAATTCTAAAATAAAAAACATACATGTGAAATCTAATGCATTGTTGCTGGGCCTATATAGCACCAAGCTATACCCATAAACAGATCACAGCCAAGCCAATGTAACACAGTATATTTAGGCATTTACAGTATATCTATGTATTGATAATGTAAAATAAGTTTAATTTACTTTACTTTGCTTTAATTTACTTATCAATTTATGATTTACTTATCAATTTATGAAGTTATGATGCACCGATTCTGCAAAGCCCCAGAGTTTCTTTCATTCATGCTACACACCTATGATGTATAGATAATAATAAGGTACTTCGTTCTGTCTGTCTTTAATTCCTAGAACAGTTGAGCACTGGAAGAGCAGTTCGGAGTCCTAAAACCCAGGACACCTCTCATATTGCTTTCGGTTCAAAAGTCACAGGACGTCCTCTCCTCACTACAAGAAAGGCCAGTTCATTTGCAACTGTGACAGAACACAAACCTAATTCAGGTAATTGCAAACATCTGTATAAAGAAACATGGTTTTTAATCAGAGTCGAGCTGCATTTTATTACAGCTGATATTTGCCTTGATTTTACAGTTAACCCCAGTTACTGTATTAGCAAAGAATAATGTGCATACTGCATATTAATGTTCTGTAAAAAAAAAAAAAGGTTTGAATATTTGAAGAGGGAAAATGAAATGATGATTGCATTGGTGTTGACAACATTAATCTTAATTAGCATATTAAATAATAAATGAACTCCCACATAGTTATATTTACTCTTAGATGAAAACTTCAATAGGAGTTATGGCTTACTCGGTGTGCAACTGCAGATCTTTGTGCAAAATAGCAGGTTGTCACAATCATTTCATTGTAATTGTGGTCTAAAAAATATATGGAAAGCTAAATTAATCTAGCATAATTACTGTATTTATGATCATAGGGAGAAGTGGAAGACTAAAGATACAATCACCAACTGAGCAGGCATCGTCTGAAAATGCAGGGCGTGGGAGGTCAAAGCAGATTCCTAGTGTTGGGAAAGAGAGAATGATTACATGTAAGGTCTTCTTTTTTAGATTAATGAAAGACTAATTGTATTAATCCATTTTCAAATGATCCTGTTTAGTTGAGTTTGCTATTAGAATGCTATGTGAAGTTTGTTTATATTACATGTGTGGTGATAAGCAACCTTTCTCAGTCAACTCTCACATGAAATATGTGTTTATGTTTTAGATTATTATTTATATGTAAAGAGAAATCTAAATAACGTAGTATTCATAAAACTTATAAAATATGCAACAATATACAGTATATTCAGTATAAAGAGTTTATGGTGACTGTGGTTTTAAGGTAACACTGGAGAAATAGATAGACATCTGCCAACAGATCACTGTATAACAGGTGAGCGACTAATAATATTCCTTTATTATATGGTCGTTGCAGTGTCTTTATGAAATGTTTCTATTTTTTATAATTAATTTTATTAATAATCAGTACTATATCATAAACTATAAAGTTTTGACCTCATGCACATTTTTATTTTCAACTATTTTAATTGGTCTTCTTTTTTGTTGTCTTTACCACTCAATTGTCAATGTGTATTAAAGATCAGCATTGAGGGAAAACCTCCAGCCTCCCTCAGAAAATAGAAAAAGAAGAGAAAGTTCATTAGTGATAAAAGGACATTAAATATACTGTTTGGGTTAGAAAGAAGTCTCGAGGGTTCAGGCCAGCATGAACTGTAGGCAATTAGAAAAGGTGATTAAGTCTTTTTAAAAGCGTGATGTGAATTTAAATCTGCAAAGCCCTTTTGAGGAGTTGGAGTCACTGCTACACTTGAAAAGCACTTTTGCAAGTGTTTGTGGTTTAATTAGGTGACTACTGAAAAGGTGAGGCTGAGTAGTGCATGATAGATCATTTTGAACATTTTCATTATGAAATGAGCTTTCATACTGTGTAAAGAATTACTGTATTTCTTTACATAATTCGGTTTTATGAAAGTTAATATCATAATGGTGCATGACCTTCATTCAGTTGGCACTGTGTAAGTATCTGTCAATTACAAGCCCTGGCTAACAATGGACAGGGTTTCTAAGTACAATTATCCTAAGGACAAAATGACTTATTAATTTGAGGATGTGATAAAAAACAAAAAAAACACTAAATATCCTAAGATATCATTTGACTCCCCAACAGAAGGTTGAAAACTGACCAAATGTAACAGACTAGCTCATAAAAACACATATTTGCTAATTGGAGGAAACCGAACACCAGTTAAACACCTCAAGGGGATGATATCCATCCTATTCCAAAGCATAACAGTTGATGCCAAACCAATTAAAGCTTTTGCTGAGTATAAAGAAGTGGCAATAATGCAAATGATGTCCTCTGTTTACAATACCCAGGTGAATATTTTTTGAAGGCTATACTATAATCAGAAACAGAAATATACATTTAGATTTTACAAAAGTCATGTTTGAAAATAAAGTTCATGCATGCCACAGCCTTCACTCAAGGCAGAATTACCATCATAGTTCTTCTACACTCCCACGGTTGCACTTAAGTGCTGTGCGTTTGCTTGAAATAGATCACATATGTGCCCGCTATATTCATCACCTTGGTCTCGGTGGTGTCTTTGGCGTGCCTCTCTTTGGGTGTCTTTTCTCTTTAATGCAAGGGCATACAGACCCCACAGGCTTTGATATAGCTGGATTTGAATTATGATCTTGCGAAAGCAGTGCTCCCCATCTACTAATGATGCTGTTTGTGTGCCAGCGGGAAAACCACAAAGCTCCCCTACCCCATCACACATACTCACACACTAGTAGCTAATGATGTTTTTTTCATATTTTCTTCTCCCTGTCTTCTCTAAGGACTGAAAAATAAAACTAATAATAAATTTGCATTGTTTCGATGCTTCACTTGCATTTAGGCATATTTTAAGAGTTCATTAAAGCATAATGTTGCAATTACCAAATGTTGCGTGAAAAAAGCACTGGATATGTCCTATAAATTCACCCGCAGCTTCTGGCAAGCATCACAGCATTCATCGCAGTCTGCTTTATCGTGATTATCCATTTATTTGCATATGCTCATTAAAATGAACTCAGGAAAGGAATATGAGCTTCTGTAAGAAAAATGAATGCTGAAACATTATGTGTAGTAATTAGATCTCTATTATTGATCTGCTTTGTGCCATTAAGTCAATGTGAGTTTCCTGAAGGAGAAACAAGCAGTTAATGTTCTCTGACTGAACACTGCAGCGTGTTTTTCATTAAATCAAATTTGTGACAGAAATCACAGTTTTTTTTTCTTCTACTTTAAGTACTTCAAGAAAGAACATGCATAAACTTAAATGCTTGTCAGATTTAATATGTACTTCTTCACAAGGGATCTACAGCACTTTTTAAACGCACAAACTACAACAGTTCTGACCATGCACACCATTTATTATTTACAACCAAGTACAGTAAATTACAGTTTACTTTTCAGTAGTTTAATGCACACATGCAGCTAAGGCCTATACAAAACAACATGTTTTTTGTTCCACAGATCAGACACGTAGTTCCTATTCTCCTGAGCCAGTTCCCAGTCCTTCTGTATTCCAGTCTCCATCTGATTCACTTGATGGTTTGCAAATTCTTGAGAAGAGAAATAATGCTGCTAGAAAAACTTCAACTCCACTCAGTATGTATAAAGCCGAAGAAGAGGATGAAGAGGAGATCTTTACATTCTTTTCTTGTCCCCACTTTGCCAAAAGGGGTGACTCTTCCCCCGAGGTCTTTGATGATTTATCTTTTGATGAAGGAGAAGGAGGGCGAAAAGAGGCATGTTTGGAGGATGATTTCATTGGATGTGAAAGTGAAGAGGTATACACACACACACACACACACACACACACACACACACACACACACACCATCAGCAGAGAAGTACTGGAATCACTAAAATTAGCAATTAGACTAATTAAATGATTAAATATACAATATATTTTATAGAAATTATGAGAGTACAGTCAGCTATCACCCCAGTTAATTATATGTGCTAACATTTCTTAAAGCACACCATACCTATGACAAAGCTAGGTTTCATTGTCTAACAAACACATAAAAGCACACAGAGTGCTTGAACAAACTTAGAGGCACAGTTCAGTGTGTTGACAGCAATTAACACATTTATGTCTGCATCTTGGGCCCAATTATCCAATTTCAGAACCCTCTATGTGTTGCTAAAGTAATTTGTATTTTACTCTGCTGGGATATCACAGAAAAAAGGCCAATAATGCCCAGAACAAACAGAATTATTAAACAGTGATAATGAATTTGTAAAGCTGAATAAAGTCTTGGTCCCATCTTGCAGGCATCCCCTAGGTATATATCACATCTTCACACACATACCCACACACACACAAGAAAAAAAAAAAAAAACACGCTGAAAGATGTAAATTGTAATTGTGAATCAAAGGTGTAGTGGTATACCAGGTTTAGCAATCCTTTATTGTTTTAGAAAAGAAACAACCGTGTCAGTGCAAATTATTATTAATTTTATTGATTAAACAATTAATAATAATAATTAAGATTTCATGACTGTAACTAATGAAAGATAAAATAGTTGAACAAGAATATTATACGGTGGCCAAGAAACGCAAAACAAAACAACAAAACTGAAAACAAAATAACAAAATTTTAAACAAAATAACAAATTCAAAAACAATTCAGTCAAGTCAATTCTTATTGCTGATTGAAAGAGACATCTGTAACTCAAGACATACAAAAAGACACAGGCATTCAAATGTCCGTGAAGCTGCAGTCCATCCAATATGAGTGACGGATGTCTCGTCCAATCAGCAGTAAGAATTTCATTTAAATCCCATGAGGCTGCAGTACTTCTTGTATATCTTGAGTGACAGATGTCTCTTCCAATTAGTGATATGAATTTGATTTGCAAATTATACCTGCCTCTTTTCCGGTTAGACAAAATTGTCATTGTGTTTTCTTATTTGGTGTTTTGTTTCTGAATATGTCGTGGTGTTTTCTGATTTGTTATGTTCTTTTCAATTTTGTTATTTTGTTACGGTTTTGTTATTTTGTTTTCCCTTTTTTTTTTTGGTTTTGTTAATTTTGTGACTCAGTGACAGACACTTAATTTAGCACAAGGTCAGGAACAGCCGTACATTAGCCATAACATTAAAATCACTGTCATGTAAATAATATTGATTGAATTTCAGTATTATTTTATTTGTATAGTGATTTTAACAATGGATATTTTCACAAAGCAGCTTTACAGAAATATAAGTTTAGTATATAAATTAACCATAATAATTAAAAACAATTAATTTATTGTTTTACCAATTTATCCTAAATGAGAAAGCCAGAGATGAAGGTGGTCCATGAAAAGATATAGGGAATAGACTTTGAACTGTTCTCAGCAGTCATATGTATTTTTAAGCAGATAATGTGGGGCTAGCCTCCACAACAATGAGTGGTGAGAACTCAAACCAATGGGCATTAAGGGCGTTTTCACGCTGAGAATGATTGTTCCGTTCTGTTCCCCAGCAGAATTGCTCCCCCTCCCCTATCCCCCGCAGGTTTGCGTTCACATTATAACATCAGTTCCGATCACGGGCACACTTACATATTTACACAACCAGATACAGTAGGTCGCAGTAGATACAGAGCTGGTTTGTCTTCTGTCCAAACAGAGAATGAAGAAGTGATGTTTGGGTCATAAACTGTGTGACATCTGTTAATGCTGTGTGACATCTGTTAATGCCCTCTAACAAAATTCATACTTCAAGATCTATTGCATAGCTCAGAGGGTGAAATGGGCGCGTGCTGCATGGATACGGTTTGTATCCGATACAGATTGTAGGTGCAGAGACCACAATGGATTAGGTTCATTGGATTGAGATGTTTCTCACTGAGTGAATGTCTGAGATGGAGAATATCCTAGTTGACCAATAAACTTTATGCCAGTGAACCATGCCAGTAGATCTGCTTATTTATCTAATGCAAAAACAAACAAACAAAAAAAAAAGGCTTGACTAAATATTAAAGGCTTGACGTGTTTAGGTCTGGAACACTAAATGGAAGGTTGTTCTTTTATCATGGAGCTTTGTATCGGAAAGCTCTGCCCCTTGCTGTAGGCCTTATTATACGAGATACCAACAACCGGCCTGCACCTGTTGATTGAAGTAGGTGTTTTGGACCATGAACCAGAAGTTTACTCATATATTATGGAATGAGACCATTTAGTGCTTTATACAATAACAATAGTGTTTTTTAAAAAGGTGCAAACCTTTACTGGGAGCCAATGCAGTGTGGATAAGTAAGGGATGGTTTGAAATATCTTCTGATTCTTCTACAGCTACTGCATTCCAGACAAACTTTTTGTTATTCAACATTTTTGTGAGTTTATTGATGCACAAACTGGAATCTCCAGACAATAACACAGGAAAATAATACTAGAGTTATCATCATGTAAAGACATCATATTTCTTATACATTAATTACAGTTCATTCATTATTTTTCAATTACCTTTTCACATAGGGCTAGGCAGTTTTGGACTTTTTCCCCTCAATAAATTAAATCAACATTTAAAAAAAAAATTTCATCTTTGTGTAATATTAAAATTTGTTTGATGATTTGAATCATTTAAGTTTGACAAACATTAAAAAACAAAAAATCAGAACGGAGCAAATTCTTTTTCATGTCACTGTATGGATGGCCAGGTGCATGTGTGTCACTTGCTTAAGGAAGAGATAGAGGTAGGATGAACTATGGGAAGATGGCAAGCCAGTGGAGGCAATAAGTTCAAGCTGTTGATATGGCATCTTCCTCGCATCTATGGGATGTGACGGAAAAACAAGTCCAATTTATGGAGTCGAAGCTTGCAACATATAGAACCTAAAGAATCTGCTGGTAATGTCTTGGTGCCAGACACCACAGCACACCTTCAGATGTCTTGTGGAGACCTGTTTTGGCAATACAAGGTGGTCCTACACAATATTAGGCAGTCTTAATATCATGGCTGTTCAGTGTATATTCTTCTCAGTATTCTTATAAGGACACAGCTCTCAGCTCCACATGGGCTCATGATTCAATTGTGTCAATACAAAAATAGTTAGCTTAATTTCTTTTGACACTGTATTCAGCTCTGTTGCTATCAGTTTGAAAATTTGTGAATAATACATCTTTTATTTTTTCGCATGGTCGATTTCTTTTTCCATAGGGAAATTAGGGTTACCTCTAGCGTACAAGTATAGCACTACACTTAAAAATTTCTCCTTAATTTACACAAATGGCAGTTAGATTTTTTTTTTTTGCCATTTAACTTATTCCCTTTTAACCATCCTCCTACAGTTAAAAAGTTTATAAAATACAGAAAAAAGTCATAAGTCTATAACTCTAACATAATTCTAATTTGTACTGCAACAGAATAAGTAACATCAGTCACCCTATAAAATGTTAGGAAATAAAATACAGTTCATTTAAAATACTGTGAATGTATACAATATTTTCACAGTCATATTGCATTTCTTCTGGTTTATGCAAGCTTGTTAGAAATAATATAAAACCAGACTGCACACCCCAAGGCGAATTGGTTTAGTCTTGACTCTTAGTTGACAGTGTTGAGGAGATGAGTAATGTACTGATGCTCACTAGGTCCTGAAAATGTATAAGCAAAGGTCAAAGACACAAGTAACAAAAATGGGTTACAAAAATAGGAAAGAAGGACGGAAAAAGCATGTAATATATACAGGTATGGACTAATGTTTTATTTTTATGACAATAATATTATGCATGTAATGAAACAGCCTAGTATGACGCTTATGTCTGTTATCCTATGTCACTATCTTGCTATCCAACACTGAACATAATGTGTGAAGCCTTTAGCAAAACAATAACAATAACTTATAGTTCATTTTATTATGTAAAAAAAAATATTCAAGTATAATCCCCAAGTATACTTTATGTAGTAAGTACACTAATATCAAGAAGTTCTAGAAAGTTCACAGCAGCAGCATGACGTCATCCCTCTCACTGGCATGCTCAGTAGGCGAGCTCAGGGAGCAAACCCAAATTTAAATCATTAATACAAATAGCTTTACTTGTCATTATGTGTTCAATCTGGGTAACTAATATTTATAATCTGATCTATACATGCATTAAAAATGACTTCTAGTCAAGTAGGCTCAATTCAAGTCAGGTAGGCTTTTATAATCATTTCAAGGTGCTACATACAGTACACATACATAGAACATAAATTAACAATATAAATTAACAAAAACTAACTAGCTAACTAAGACAGTAATTAGCTGATTAGCTGAGACAAAATAAATTAACAGCTTGAATTAACAAAACTACGTACTATACAACTAAGTACAATACAAAAGACAGCAAAAGACAACATTAAGTGCATGTGCATATGTGCAAACAAGAGCAGCAATACGACAACACCAGAGGTGGGAAGAGTAATAAACTTTTGTACTCAAGTAAAAGTACTGTTACTTCAGTGAAATTTTACTGAAATACAAGTAAAGTTACCATTATAAAAATCTACCCAATTAAAAGTAACAAGTAGCTCATTAAATTTTTACTCAGAGTAAAAGTTACCGTTACCGTTTAAACTGAGGGTGTGGGATGGGGGATTCTAGTGTAGTTCAAAAAAGATGAGTTAAGGTAGTGCAAGTAAATTGTCTGTGAGATGATAGATGAAAAATTAGTAAACATTTCTTATTAAACTAGCAGCAAAAATAAAAGGGTTGTCTTGTCCCAATAACAGCTAATAAATATTGTGGAAAAAAAAGCAATTGCAGGTTGGTGTGTGTGTGTTTGCCAGTCCAGTCCCATTTTATTGCGGTGATTGTGTTTGTTTACTATTATTCTTTGTGAATCATGAGACTGAGATTGGAGAACATAAGATGACCCCACAGGGCTCATTTGACACTTTTAATTTGTTTTATTTGATGATTTTATTTTCTAAGAATTAATTCATAAATCCTCTTGTCTGGTGTTTTATTGGCAAATTTTTAAGTAGAGCACACTGGTCAACAATTCTTATGCAGGGTGGACTTTAGAATAGAATCTAGATACTGCATATTTGTTTTCTCTTGCTTTAATTCAGGTAAAACCTTTCAGTCAAATCTGCCAACTTCTATCAGAAAGATTCTACTAGTTTTATGAGTTGTAGTCACTTGTCTTTGGATACTTTCATACATAAATCTAAATAGAAAACATTGTCACTTTTGATATCACTTTTTTTCCTGCCATTGTGAAACTTGAAAGAATAAGCAATATAAGAGGTTCATGGTATTCATTGCCTGACCCTGGGAACAGATTGCCTTCAAACATGTTGAAGTTTAAACCAAGGTTCCCTTGGAGCGGGCCCCTGACCACTGCTTTCAAGTGGAACAGCAATATGTTTCCTGGACATAGATTTGAAAACAGCTTTCAGTCTTTCAGTAAAAATAGCCTTGGGTCTGAAAAGAAGAATACACAACATAAAACCACGAATGGTGCACTGAGCGATGTACAGGCTTAAATATATTAAAATGGACTCCAGGCTTTTAACAAATACTAATATATTAGATACTGTATATATTTTTGTAAAATATATTGTACTCTAAGAACCTTGATAAAGCAGAAAGATCATCCTTTTAAAATTTATTGATAGCAGAATGTATTATAGAGAAGTTTCAACCATGGAACTCGAGATACATGGATCGTTTTTAATGAACATAATCCGACAACTCCAAAGCAAGCTTTAGTATTCTGGTTATTTATTATAGCCATAAAGCATTTTACTACCAAAAGTTGTCTATTTTGTTCCAAATAGAACTCACAACACACCCTTGTCAAAGTTTTATTATTACTATTGAGTCCTTACAGTTATTACCACCTGGACATGTTGATTACTTGGACAGAATTTAATGGGTTTGATTTAAACCCCACTAACTGGAAAACAAGTTGTTCTCAATTATAGAGTTATTTGAATATCTTAGTCAGTTACCACCATGCAGTGTTATACGACACTGGAAAAATATCAACATTTAAATTAAGGGCAGAATTTCCACACCAATAAAATATGTAAGTTGGAAAGTGGTAAATAATGTTATCCTTGTGTTAAATAGAATTATGTACATTTCAAACTTGTATTAAAATAGATTTTAAAAAATCTACACATGTGAAATCTAGACTGTGATCTATCATCCAATCACCCATATAGGCTCATGAAGTTGGCCTGGTTTCTTGTTTCAGAATGCTCTCTCTCTCACTCTCTTTGTCTCAGGATCAGAACTTTTTTGGATTTCACTCTAAAAGATTTGTGGCACACACCAGTCCTGCCTCTTCTACGCTGGCTTCTGTTTCCATTCCCAGATCTGCCTCTTCACCCAGGCTTTGCCCTGAGCCAGCTAAAGCCTTTACTGTTACACATACATCCACCCTGTCTTCCTCAGAGAGGTCCCGAAGGACTGAGATAGTGTGTGTGGCACCAACCCGCTGTCTCTCACCTAGCACTGCCAAACGGCGGGGCAGACAGGAACACTCTGGACCTGAGCGAAACAGCCCTGATGGAGATATGAGGATATCCATTAATAGAACATCTGTTCGAGAAATTCCCCCTGAGGATGTGAAGCTCCACAAGGTGAGTATTCCCAAAAAGAAGCTTATTCATTCCAGATTTTGCCTTACCCTAGCTTAATTGATTCTATCCTTATTTCGTCTCTGTCTGTCTCCTATCTCCTGATATGTATAATTTTAGATTCCCAATGAAAAATGTTCAGCAACAAGGCACAGTTGGAAACCACAGCCTGCTAGTGAAGAGAACTCACTATAATGACAATTTACATCACAGTTTACATCACAAAAACAAACAAGTGACAGGAACATGTGAACTGTCAACCTCTTCTGCAAAACATATTGTTAAACATGACAATAGTCAGTTCAGTACACCTGAACTGACTTTAGTAGAACACATATTATTAAGGCTCTTGAATGTTTGTTTATAAAGAGCCTTTTATTCCCCCTCATAGATAGATTTTTTAAGGTGTTGTAATGAATCTTGTGACCACAGGTATTTGCATTAAAAAATTACTTCTTACATCAACCACTGCAGGTTTTCTCAATACAGGATATTTTATGTTTGTTCTTCTCATGCTACCCTCTATATTCCCCAATCTTCAACACCACTTTGGGAATAAAGTAATATTCCATATGCAATCACTAGCATCAGCTCTTGGTCTTTTTGAGCAGATATCGAGACAGTGAGGGTAAGCACTTCTGCTGATGCCTTTGCTCTAATGAAGTGCCAATTAGGCTTCAGTGTCTGATGGATTGGTTTCTAATTAGCTATAGACTGTAACACATGACTGCCTACTCGCTTTGTGGAGTGGCACTAGGAGAATAATGAAGCTGCTTGGCATCTACAGGTGAGGGAGAGCATGAGGAGAATGCCCGTGGGCTCTAGCACATGTGATTTATCTAAGAGGGCAGAGCAGGAGGAGGATGAAGAAGAGCTGCGGATGTTAGCTAGCCTAAAAAGACAGCAAGAAGAGGAGGAGGTTGGGATCTGTAACTCGGGCCTCAGCGCTTCACAGGTAGGAGAGGTCTCTGTTTTACACTATAATATTATATATATGATTGTACTGTAATACTAGCTATTACACTGAATAATCGATACAAAATATCCATAGAATTTGTACATTTAAAAATACTGCACAAATTTCTGAATGTAATCCTTATTGTTAGGTCCAGCACTGCAATGTCAGCCTGAGTATGAGCAGTGATGACACTTCTACATGGACCCAGTGTATCCCTCTAGTGAGTTGCCGTCTGCACATGCACACGGGCATGTGCTCTGGTGTAAGACATATCTCACTGCTCAGCCTCATTAGACTGACATGAATATGTGACGTACAGGATGGTCCTTAAAGTCTCTGGCTCAGTTTTGTTAAAATGAGGAGATCTTCCTGAACTTATTAGAGAAAAATTACAATCATAGTGTATAGCTGGGTGAAGAAAACCTGAGTGTGAACTTTAAAAAAGGGGCATGAATAATGTATGGTTTGCCAGCTTGGCATTATTGTAGCATTAAATTATACAGTGCACTATACAATGCACTTTCCTGCTTAGCCAAGTGTATTTAGCTATATTAATGGATAGCATTGATTTGTCCTTGCATGAGCACAGTAGCAGTACCACCATCATCAGACAGCAGGTATGACACATCACATGAATGTGTAATCTGTTGTTGCTTTTTCTTCTGCTCTTACTGATACACACCCACAGTAACCAGATTCATTTATTGAAAAAAAAAGAATGCTGTTATTATATGAACTGTGCAATCATAGACTAACTGTAAATCTCTGTGATTGTCAGGCATCTGAACAGGGTCAGTATTACCAAAAAGAAATGAATCCACTTCTTCACTCTAATCCCAGGTATGTGTATGCTAAAAGAGTTTTCATTGTCTTGGCTTTTACTTTAGGCCAGATCCAGTTTTTTTTTACAGTGATTTTTCTCCAGAGAACAGACCTGACATCTGCAGAAATCACTATAGAAAACCTAAGTTGATGACAAAAGAGCAAAAAACATGCACATACAGTATAGAACCTGAACTTGCAAATTAAAATAAAGTGCAAGTAAACCAACTATAATGCAAACTGAATTACCATAATAGTTCAACGAATCCAAGTAAAGTTTTATTTCTACCTAATCACAGGTTCCACTGTTGCCTTAGCATGAAAACCAACACATAAGGGTTGATGATGATTCCTTAGTTTCTATTGCTGCCACACACGTGCTAAAAGGCTTGCATATGTCATTTGGCTGTCACCCCTCCAGGGGGTCTTCCTAGGAGGTCATCTGTTTTTTCTTCTTCCTCTCAACAGGAAATCTGACAGTCAGCACCACATGGTACTGTACCTAAGAAAAGTTTAAATGACAACTCCTTCTGAAAAAAAAAAAAAGGGCCATGTGCATGTTGGGTACATATGCATGTTGCAAGCGAGCTCAAATCATATCCTCCAAACAGATTTTTAAACTAAGCAGCTTGGTTACTGAATTACTGATTAGTTACTTAATTACTGCATACTGTGCTGTCTAGAGTGTTCTGAGTAACAAATAGTGAAAGTTTACCCACTGCAAAGTTCATTGTGCAGCTGGCACCTGGAATAACCACCTGTAACGTTTAAGAGTATGCTGTAAAAAATTTTTAACATTATTATATGAGCGCTGTACTGAAAGTAATGCAAAAGTGGGCATAGCTTTTTTACTAAATAGGTGGTTCAAATTGCACGTTTGGTAGAGTAACACATCTGGACAAAGGTACTACTCAAAATAGTCTCCATCACAAGCCACGCATTTGCGACCATCATTAAACCCAAACTTAATCCTCTTTGAAATCCCCTTTGACGCAGTTGATAGTCCCCCACTGTGTGTTTTGTATGCAATGCTGTGTCTCCCTTTTTTTCTTCATCCATCTGTGCGCAATGCTCTTGTAAATAGTGTCTTCTCTGTAAACATTCTGTGGTTATGGCCACTTTCACATGACTTTCTGTATGCCCTCATATTATGTATTATGTACACAGTAGTTTAAGTTTAAGTTATAAGCACTTGTAGCAGCTATACTTATTGCACAAAGTCTTATGGTTGTACTAAGAGATTTATATCTTCATTCCAACCAACTTATAACCTCATTGCCCACAAAATTATGTAACAGGTCCAGATAATTATATTCCTCTTCTTTACAGGGAATGGATGGATGTTTTGAGCCCTCCTATAATTAATCCCAGGCAACATCAGAATGAGAGCAAAAAAAACCACAGCAACATGTTCACTGAAGGTGCTAAATTAATGCTTTTACACATGGATTTATGATTTATATTAATGAAGGTGTGATGTGTTTTGGATGTTTTTAAATTTTATCTAAGTGAAACTTAAATTGGAAAACAAATCACCAGACACACAGAGATTACCATACAATGTGTAGTAAGTGACACATTTTGATAAAGAGTTACTGATATGTGCATTGTGTGTTTTAGGCTCGGGGGCAGAAGAGAACTGCAATGAAGATAAGTTTCTCAGTCTGCTCTATGATTCATGTCTAAACTGCTATTTTGATCCTCAGACTGGGAAGTACTATGAGCTGATCTAAGTTTGATAAAAAAGGAGACTGATGTATACAGTATGACAAAACAATTATATAATAACAATTATATAATAACAAGCACATATATAAAGCTTTTTTTTTAATTAACTGGTCAACGCTATATTTAATAATCTGCATCCATGTCATCTCTTAGAATTGAAGCAACAGATTTTTACTATACTTGTGACCACAGTATTACTGTACCTGACACATTGATTCAGTTTTACGTTTCACATACGCATACACATAATTTCTATAGTGACTAGAGTGGAAACACATTAAACAGCATAGCATTTTTAAGGCAGATTTTCTTTAAATCAATATCATTCTATATTCTGAGCTAAACATTTCTAGATGACCTGCATTCCTTGAGGTAACATGTTAATTTTTGTGCACTCACACATTATGAGCAATTTGGGAACACCAACTAGCCTAATTTGCATGTCTTTGGACTGTGGGAGGAAACCGGAGTACCACGAGGAAACCCACCAAGCACGGGGAGAACATGCAAACTCCATGCACACAGAGGTGGGAATCGAACCTGGCTGTTAATCGAACCCAGACCCTGGCGGTGCAAGCCAACTTCAGATTGAAATAAATTTATTAACTCTAACAAAAACAAAAGACTGCATTTGTGGTTTTATTATTTACTTAGATAAAGCCTTCTTTTGCATAAATAAAAATGTTTTCAGTGAACAACATCCAAGGCAAAACTACACTCAAAAAATGAACAAGGCAGGTTGTGCATTTTACATAATATAATTACTTTCATTATACTCATAATAATCATATTTGTTGATTTTCGATTAATGTTAACGTAATTTTTTCTCAACTTGACCGTACACATTCCTAATACGGTCTAATCACGAACCAACCATGTTAAAACAACATTTCATACATACAGCAGGGGGCAGTAGCGAGACGCCAGCTGTCATGAACCGCTAATGAAACAGAAGAGCAAGATGAATCAAACTACACCTGCGCAAAGTTAATGGACTCTTTGCCTGCGCGCGTTACGTTCTGTCTGTTTTTCACAGAGGGAGGTCAACACCCGAAAAAGGTAAGATTTTATCTCAGATATATATATTTTTTCACAAATATATATAACATTAGTATTTAGCTTTGGCCTGCTTCTGTAGTTTTAGAGAGGCCTAGTGTCTTAGACTGAAGTTGACCAGCTAACGGAATTAGCGAAAAGTAGATAAGTAGATATGGCTGAAGTAACGGTACCGTTGGGGCTCTTCAGAACACCATAATATCCATTTAGCCTTCAAAAATGTTCAGATAAAGCTGCTATTAGATGGCCTCAGTGTACTTTCAAGTTTTTTCAAGTTTGTGAGAAATCAGTGTGGACCAAATACAACATTTACAATGAAAAATTCAAATAGGCTTTTTGGAATTCTGTATTAGTCTAGTGATTTCATTTTTGCTTTTTTTGTGTGTAACAATAGGATACAGATCGCCGAGATGCAGAGAGGGATCTTGAACATGTTGTATTCAGCATCTACAGCATCAGTGTTGAGGGAGATGATGCCACGACCCCTCCAGTGGTTGAAGTGCTTCACGACTTAGGGGACATCAGGGGGGTATTCCAGAAAGCAGGTTATGTGACATACCCGGGCAAGTTTAAGAGTAAGTTAGTGTATATCCTCAACCTTCGGTTCCAAAAACGGAGGTAACTTTCTGGGTATGTTTGTAACCATAGCAACTTACTATCTGAAGATAACCTGCTCGGTAGCAGGTTATGTTCCAGGGTAAGTTTGTTTCAGAGGTTTTGATGCGCTTTTGATGATGATCCTGTGGATGTGGAGGCACAAATTATACGAGTTTTTTTTTTTTGCCGGGAGAGAGTTATAAGACCGCGTATTGATGTCTTTTAATTTCCTAATGATTATTTGAAAGAGTGTTATTGGTTTTCAAGGAATTAAGTACGTTAATTTACTTAACACATCTCTTGAAACCGCATATTGCTAATGCTCAAAGTAATTAAACACATTGAGTACTGTTAACTTAAATAATTGCAATTAGGTCAAATTAATAGACCATTTTGAGTATTCAGAACTTTTTTAAGTAATCGTAAGTATGTAAGAAACAGTAACCGTCACCTTAAAATCCCACCAAGTAAAACTTATAGAACACTGGTGGCTCAGTGGTAAGGGTTTCGCCTGCCATGCGAACGGCCCGGGTTCGATCTCCGGCCCGGCTTGTCTGATGTGGTGACAGCAGCAACTATTTATTTGATTTGCAACCAGTTCAACAAACTCAAAAATTTATATTTCTGTTTACTTAAAATTGGAAACATCGTTTTTTTTTTTTTTTTTTTTTTTTTCTTTTCGTCATGGCATTTTTTGTACAATGTGGGTGATGCAGAACATGTGGGAAAGGCAACTGTGTGTAGAGCCGTTCGCACAGTGTCTGGCACTTAAACACTTTTTCCACACCGTAAACCCGGTTAAGTTGGCAAAACTCAAAAAATTTGAGGTAATCAGTTACATCAATTTTTTTTACGTAATGATGTTTCCAATTTTAAGTAAACTATAAATTTTTTTAAATAAATTGTTGTTGGGAATCGAACACTTACCGCTGAGTCACCAGTGCTGTATAGATTTTAAGAAGGTGGAATTTTAAGGTGACGGTTACTGTTACTTACGTACTTATGATTATTTAAAATATCAAAAGGTTCTGAATACTCAAAAAAGTCTATTAATTTTACCTAATTGCAATTATTTACATTAACAGTACTCAATGTGTTTAATTACTTTGAGCATTAGGGTTTACAGTGTATAATAAAAGGGAAGCCGATGTCAAATTTGCTATTTAATACTCTCACGCATTTACTCTTTCCGTTATTTTTTGCCAAGCCAACTCTCTTTCTTTAGAACCTCCATCTCCGCCTCTGTGAAGTATGCCGCTCTCTTTTTTTCACTTTGATTTTCTATTTTGACTTGTGAAATCGGCGATCCATTGAAAATGTCTTTATGTATGCACAGTGCACGCGCATTAACTCTGGGTAACCAGTAGGAGGTCGATTAAACTTACTCTTCTCAGGGGTTTTGGGACCAACATACTCATGGTATGCGGGTTTGGGGTAAATCAACCCTGAGGTTAAGTTTTACCAAATGGTAAGTTAACCCAGCTTTCTGGAATACCCCCCAGTACTGCATGTGTGCTCTTAATGGGTGTAATATATGCAATGAACCTCAGGAACTGAAAATATTCTTTGAGGTACTGCAGAAGATCTTCCTCCAGCTGGATGCTACCAGACTGTCATCAAAGGTACAGATGCTTAAAAACAAACTTTGAGTAAACCAACATCAAGCACTACATTAAGGCCTTTTTTGCACATATTGAAAATGTTTGGATGTTTTGTTTTGGATGCAATATATTTTTGCATTTGATAGCAAAAAATAGAGTAAATTGTTAATATGTTAAATTAACTAATGTTTAGTTGGTATTATTGACCTAAAGGACAAGGTTGTGCATTTTTCTTTTAACTTTATATATGTTTTTAGGATTCATACAGTGAGAACCTTTTTTTCTATTTTTGTGGGTCACATGATTTTTTTTTCTTATGTAAAACATGCCCAGAATACTGTTGAAAGAAAAGTTGATAACCAATTTTAATGTTGTTTTTTGTTAAACACAATTTTACTCCCTCTTTAAATGTGTTGGAAAAGAAAACTGAAAAATAGAATATGTTGCATATTGTGTACAGTATGTCTTTTGTATTGTTGGACCATAATATTCTCAATTTCTCTATTTCTGTGCTGCATTTCAAACAGTGCCAATTGTTATTAAAATACTTGTGACAGTAATCTTGTTGTGAATAAAGACACTTACAAATGTTAGTTGAGTTTAACTGTGGAACATGTTGACAAGAAAAAATTAATTAAACCCAACATTTCATTTTTTTAGTGTGTGAATTACATTGTTAGTGTTTTATGAAAATATGCTACCTGTTGTTATAAGTCGTTCCCTAATAAAAAGGATGTATTACATATTTACTGCCTCTGAAGTCACTTTAAGAGTCACTAAAGCGTGGGAAAATAGGACTGGTATACATTATGGTATAACATCTAGTTGTAGTAACATAAGTCTAACAAGTTCTTTGTGCTACTTGTCAATAATAATGGAGTATCATAGACATAATTCAATTACATTACAATTACACAATCAATTGCTATTACAGTAAATAATAAAGATTTTTAAGTCAACATGATCCTTTCACACAAGTTTAACATGAATGAAAATTTTTGGTTTAGCAGGCAAAAATAGTGTAATTTGGCCACATTTTGATGACGTGGGACCGATGTCCACATTAAGATCATGTAAATTCAAAGGATTTTTTTTTCAGTGTACTTGTATGAAAATCAGCAAAGAACTCTTTTTTTTTTTTTTTAAATACCCTATACTGTCTTTAAGGAATGTGCTTTGCATGGCTGCATTGGCTATTATTATTATTAAGCCAATGTCACATGATTTGAAACTGAATGATTATGGAATCTGGCTGCAGTAGACTACTTTGAATAATAATGGAACTTATTTCATTCATTCATTCTTTACACCATCCTTTGTCATCTGGAGCCTTTCCCAGACAAGTTAAGGCATGAGACACAGTCCACTCTGGATGGGGTTCATTGAAGGGCACAAGCATACATACACACACACACTACTGCCAATTTGGGAACGTCAAACGAACAGGTTATGTTCAAGATAATACACTTTCTGTCCAAAAATCAGTTGCACACTTTAGCATTATTGAGCTTTTATTAATGCACCTTGTTTTTGTTTTTTTCATGGCCATGCAGCTGCATAGTCCCAATCCAGTGAGCTCTAGTCACATTGTATGGAAATTATTTTACATTCACCATTTAACAGACATTTTTTTTTTTTTTAGGATGCAACTTCAACTAGCATTTAAGTGATCTCAGATCAGTATCAGTCATGTTAATCTTTTTTAATCCTGTTCCTTCCATGAAGCTGACAGGTAACCACTACATTTTCAGTGTTTAATAATGCATTGGAGAGTTATTAGCCCAATTCCAGTCATTTCATCATCTCTTTAATTGTTGTCTTTGCTTGATGTGGGTCACTCATTTAACTCTTCTGAAAAACAGTGGCATCTTTTCCTAAACCACTGCATAAATCCTCCAACATGCATGGTAGATTAAGAAATGGGAAGCTATTCATTGCATTAGTCAGGGTTAAAAGAATTATTGCTAGCTGAAACATATTAATCGCTGCAGTAATTATCCAATCAAAGGCTCTTAAGTGTGTTTCTTATATAAAGCCATAGGCCACCTTTTTTTTTAGGGTCACGGTGGACTGGAGTCTATACCGGGAGATCTAGCTTTGACTATTTGAAGTTCTCTAGGTGACAAATATTAGTTATGTGTGTGCCTTTCATGTCTGATAGGGATCATTATCATTACTACCACCCCAGTAAAGACATTACCTGGCCACCTCACTGGCCCTGTGTTTAGGTCTAAGGTGTAATGTTTATTTTTGTATAATTTTGTGTAATGTTTATTATTTATTTCTTTTTATTTATTTTTTTTTATTTAATAATATAGAAAATCGTTTTAGTCGGCCTTTAGGAATTTAGCCTCCCTGCGCACGCACGCACTTACTCGGAATAAGATCAAGAGCGTGCCAAAGTTAGAATCGACCAATGAAAGTTGTCGTGGCCTTTGACGTCACTTTAACAGGAAGTAAACAAACATGGCTGTGCGTTGTACCAATAAGTTATACTACTCGTTTCTACTCATTTTTGTATCTGTGTTTGTTCTTTTTGGAAAGTCGAACAGCTCTCTGACTTCAGAGAAAGTCGTACATGGTGAATTCAAACATGTCCGAAGTTTTCGAAGTGTTTCCAATTCTACAGTTCCACCTCCAGGGGTTAGTGACAAAATAATTTCTCTTTTTTATACAAGTTTTTTTTTTTGAGCTGCCACGTCTTAATGATGTTACGAATAATTGTCTTTTTTTTAAAAACACACACACACACACACACACACTTTTAAACTCCTGCAGGTCAGACTGCACCCCGGCGTCATCGCGTCCGTCGTTATCGTTGCAGTTGCTGCAGTAGTGGCTGCAGGTTTTATTATTAGGAAATACTGTTTCCCGCAGAGGTGAGCACTTCTCCAACACGTTCAGCGTGTCTAACTAGCAGCACATTGAATAATCAGCTCAGCTTTACTCGCGTTATACTGCATATAACTTCAGTATAGAGTTGGTCTAAAGTTAAATTTTTAAATTGCAGTGATGCCACATACAGATACTCTGTGCTGAGGCGGATGGAGGAGGAGAGAGAGGAGGAATCTGATGAGGTGTGGATTTTACCTGCTGTACTGATTGAGATCAAGAGGAACTAAAAATTCAAGTTCTTCCCTACATGCTAATTTTGTGTCCATGTATTTATTTCTTTTAGGATCTTTTGGAGTGAAACCAGGAACGACATGGATTAAAAAATATATAATAATTGGTGGGATTTTCTTCATAAACAGTTTGTCCTTTTCAGCCTTGTCTTCCATCTGTTCCTTGGTTTAATGCCAGAACCATTATGGGCTTTTAAAGGTCACATGGTGCTGATAAACTTTGCGGCTGTGAATAGTAGGATGATTTTTTGAGAAGTGTATTTTGTGCCTGTGTTGATTTTTTGTTTAATTATTATTATTATTATTAGTAGTAGTAGTAGTAGTAGAAGCTATAGGAAAGAATAACCCTACATTTTAATGCTCTTCTCTTTGTGTGTGTGTGTGTGTGTGTGTGTGTGTGTGTGTGTGTGTGTGTGTGTGTGTGTTTTAATTCGTTGTGAATACGTTTGATCATACATCTCAAACACAAGAACAACTCAACTTAAACCAAATGTGTTCAGTTGGTGGGAAGTTCAGGAATAAAGATCATCAAGGCTCTGATAAATAGTTTACCAATTGGGCCATGTTTAAATAAATCTGTTCTGAGGAAGTCCATAGTATGTATTAAGGTTAAAACACTCCCTGTGTGTAAAACGGATCAGCAACCCATGCTGTACAGTATATAACATATGAAGTAAACATAAAAACCATACAGTATATAATATAAAAATCTGTATTACCACTACTTTGAGAAACCTTAGCCTGAAAGGTCCCCCCCCCCCCATGATTATTGTGTGTAGTATACTATTAGTATGCAACACTATTTTAAATTTCTATATTATTATTAATTATCTGTTTGTATGTAAAGATAGATTTGTGTGCAGTTGTCTCATAAGGTGAATTACACTGGGCTTTTGCACATACTTGCTTTAGTTTAAGTTTTGTCTTTCAGTTACATGGATTTGCTTGGTCTACCAGTATTTATTTGTTTTATTATTAATTAAGATGATTATGTATTCCTGGAAAAATTTTTTTTTATTTATTTTAGACTGTCTAAGAATATAACTTGATGATTCTGTGTCTGATGTGTTATTGCTATATGTTGTATTAAATTATATTTCTTGATATGTATACCTCTGAAACACTGAAAGATTTCATGCCATGGAAATGATTGAAATCTCACCACTCATGATTGTTGAAATGTTATTTCAAAATCTTTATTGAAAAGCTTGCTAAACTCACTGTAACTAAATTTAACTGGCATAATAAAAGATTATTGTTTATACAGTGGGTGGTGCAATGGGGCAGCTCCATTCCTGAGCTTTGTGTGTTTTAAGTTTCTATGCAAATACATATGAGGTTTAAAGAAGTGTTTGTATCAGGATATGATTTTTATCCACTGTAACTCTGATAAGAAGAAAACATTTAATCAAAGTTAGTGACAAAGTTTATATAATGATTTTAAATCAAAATCTAATAATTAGCTAGATAAATGTTTACAAAAATGACAGTTTGATTGCATGTCGATACGGAAAAGACTCAAAACAAACAATGAAGAATTACCTTTCAGGGTGTGTCACTGGTTTGGTAGCTCCTTGTCTGTTTAACATTCTTAGACTGACTTAATAGCTGCGTGCTGTTAAAAAAGCACACTGAGAGAAAGTCCAGTTTGAGAAGTAGTGTTACGAGTAGACAAAATGACGACAAGAAAGAGAAGATATCAAGGTAAGGATCGTGAAACTTTGTAATCAAGCGTTAGTTACAGTAATATGAGCTTGCATATGTGACCATTTGTTTATTTCCAGAGCTGTCCTTTGCTGTCATGTTTGTGGTCATCACTGTCTTAATATGCGGGTCCCTTCTTAAGAGGAAATCTCTTCAACAGCATGAAAAATGTTTGTATGACAGGCATCATGCCACATCCTGTTTGGCTGTTGATTATTTTACAGCATTCTTAAGCTTTATTGTCTAAAACCTGTATTTTAATTCAGATGTGCTTAGCAGAGAAAGTTCTGGATCAGACTGTTTTTCTCCAGGTGAGATTTATCGCGTGAAGTAGCTTACTGAGAATTCTTATTTGTATTATTGTTGTTTTATCAATATTTTCTTATTATGTAAATATGTTTCAAATGTTATTTGTACATAAAATGTTTCAGAATTAAAAGTTGACTGAAATGCATAATGGCAGGCAGAAGTAAATAGTTACTGTGTTTGTATGTCTGCTGTTAGTAAATACTACATAACATTCTGTTTAGGTTTGTTTGAGCTAAAGCCAGTTTATCCAGGTTGCTGCCCTCATAAGATTTGCCCCGAAGACCACTTCCCCTTCTTTCTGCGCAGTGGAGCAGCCAATATGGTTGGGCCAAAGATCTGTTTTAACAATAATATGTATGTACTCTAATTAATTTTAAATTAGAATGCTAAAGAATTTCAATGTCTATGTACAATTAAGTGTCAAAAATGAAGATAACTGTTTAACCAATGTTTAACTAGTGATTAGGTTTAAAGAAGAAATATGCATCATAAAATTTTGAATGATTACAATTTCACTTGTACATTAAGTCCCCTACTTACGAACCAGTCAAGTTCCAGGAGCATGTGTGCAATTTGGATTTGTTTGTAAGTCAGACAAAACGAGTCTTGTACACATTTAACACAAATATACAATATAAAGTCAAAACTGTGAAAAAAGACTGTGAACTCTCTTTTGTTTAATGATTTTTCAGAAATTAGGATTATTTACCATCAGGAAAGATTTACAGGACAGCCATTTTTTATCATAATGCTCCCAGATTGATTCATTGAAACCGCAGAGGCTGACTCATATCTCCCGCACCCCTTCACACACATACAATATACTGCCATTTTATTCATTGAGTTAAACAGTTAATTATTATATATAATTGTAAATATTGGTATCTGGTCCTATTTTTTTGTACAATACACGTGGCTACCTCCATGATTTGCTCGCATCTACGAATGATCCACGATCTGTTCATCTGTGAAAATTCATAACTTGACTGTCAGGGACTTACTATATATATTACCATAAAGTGGAAAATCAATATGAATATTGAGGGTTTGATCATATTTTGCTTGTGTGTTATAACTGCTTGTGTATCTGCTAAACATATTCTAGATAGAATTTGGTTTCATATCTAACACCACACCATTATTCTTGACATATGCTGTACACTGATCATCCACAGCATCAAATCCACCTACGGTTTGGGTTCTCTTTGTGCTACCAAGGCAGTCTCTGGGGGTGTGCTGTGGTATCTAGCACCAGGACATTGGCAGAAAATTTTATCCAAGCCTGGATATAGTGGGAGGTTGTGTCAGGAAGAGCGTCTGGCATAAAAACCTGTGCCATGATCATCCACTGTGGTGACCCCTTAATGGGAGTATTCGAAATACTAACAACAAAATTGCTCAGGCTTTTTTTTACTTAATTGGTGTTGATTTAGGTGTCCATGTGTGCGTGGAGGTTGCATGTTCTCCCCGTGCTTGGTGGGTTTCCTCCGGGTACTCCGGTTTCCTCCCACAGTCCAAAGACATGTTGGTTAGGTTAATTGGCATTCCCAAATTGGCCGTAGTGTGTGTATCTGTGTGTGCCCTGCGATGGATTGGCACCCTATCCAGGATGTACCCCGCCTTGTACCTTAAGTCACCTGGGATAGACTCCAGGCCCCCCATGACCCTGAATACAGGATTAAGCGTTATAGATGATGAGTGAGTGCTGATTTAATAAATATTCACCTCAATTTTCATTTTTCACAAAATTGAAAATGAGCTTTAAATCAACTATTAAAAATACAGAAGTTATCTGAGTAGAACAAGTTCTCCTCAACAACTTGTACATATTTGACTCAATTCATTTTGCATTACAGTTTCACTTTTTCCTATCTTCTAGCTACTCTCCTGTTGAGGCTGGATCTGTAAAGAGCTAATGACGATAATGTTGAGGTCTGCAAAGGTTTCAGCTAGTGAGCTCTGTAACCACTCTGTATTATGTACTGTATGTTGCTTTCACTTGCTTCATTTTCCGCCAAACTTCATTTCATAGCTTCTTGGCCAGTTACCCGTTCCTCATGACAGCAGGACCTATCTACCGTTTTAGTTAAGAGACCGCATAAAATCTGTTATATTTATTGTGACAGCATAGAACTGGACACGAGTGAATTAGAAATTAACACAGGTGTATGCTGCTAACATATTTAGTGTGAATGCTCAAAAATTTTAAACTAGTCATAATTTATATTGCTAATATTTGTTAATTTACATACTGTACAATTATGCAGGTCTTACCCTTATTTATTTATTTATTTATTTATTCAACATAAACAGATGGTTCAAACCATTGTGCTCCAGTATAAGTAAATTTTCTATTTCTTTTACCAGTATTCTGTCAGGAGGACAAAACAATGTTGGATCTGGTGTGAACATTGCGATAGTGGATGGTAGGTGTCTTTTAAGGTAATATATGTACTCTGTGTTTATTATCTAGCAGAAAACTAAGTAGGTGTACTAAGATGACTGTTTAGAGTAATTTTCAACAACAGTAGTCAATAAACCAATGAATTATTCTATTAATCAATTAATAAATCACTTAAATAATTCAAATAATAAAAATATAGCTGCAAGCAGTGATTATAAGGTCTGACAACATAGTGCCAGTGCCATCAAACGAGCAAAAACCCTGTTGTGCACCCCCAGAGCTATGTAGACATACAAAGCTTGATGTAAAAACTAGTTATAGCACTACCTTCTGTTCAGCATTTCTTTCTGAAACTTGCTCTTCTGAAACGTGTACATAGAGATGCCAATTTTGTAATTGCCTTACCAAGTGGAGCTGTTGCAAATTGTACACTGAAATGCTTTCTGCAATTTCTAATAGCATAACTTGAAAATTAGCAGTCCTATGTGCAATTTGCAATATAGCCAATTGGCCTTTTGTATTGTTCACCCTAAGGGCCATGTGAGAAACAGGAATACAAAGTTTAATGTGAAAAACACTGACAATCATATTTAGGTTAAAAAAAAAAAAACATTTAGGCATTTAGTTAAAAATACTGAAAACTGATTGACTCCTCATTGTTACCTGGTGTGAAATAGCATATTTATATTTAATTGCTAATTAGGAATGCACAATAAATTTGGTGCCTCCAAGTGGCAGAAGGAATAAAAATAACCTTTAGAAGAAGAAAAGAAAAAGGAAATATTTTTCCCCTAATATTTTTCTGTTTTGTTTTTTGTTGTTGTTGTTGTTTTGTTTTTGTTTTTTCAGGTGAAACTGGGATTGTATTAACAAGTGACTTCTTTAAGGTCCAGTCTAAGGGTAGGTTTTTTTTTTTTTACCAAATAAATAGAACTAAAATAATTAATATACAGTACAGACCAAAAGTTTGGACACAAAGCCCAAACGCGTCTCTTCTGCTTGTTGCCTGTCCTTAGCAGTGGTTTCCTAGCAGATGTTCTACCATGAAGGCCTGATTCACACAGTTTTTTCTTTACTTAGTTGCTTTTTTCTTGCCATAATACAAATTCAACCTCTTTGAATGAGAAGGTGTGTTCAAACTTTTGGTCTGTACTGTACATTGTTCTATTAGCACTATATATACAATGCATCTCAACAAATTAGTACATTAGGAAAAAAGTATAGTTTAGATTAATTACATATAAAGTAAAAATTCAAGCCTTTTTGGTCTCAATTTAAATGACTATGGTCATGAGAATCTAAAATCCAGTATCTCAAAATATTATAATGTTTTCATTTCATGAGTATGAAATGACTATTCATGCAGCATAAATACCGCGTATATCTTGGTTTAGTTTAATAATAGACACATAGGGAAGACTGCTGACAGCTGTCCAGACGATTATCAAATCACACCCTGCACAATGAGGGTAAGTCACAGAAGCTGCTGTATTGAAGCATATTAATGGAAAGTTGACCAGAAGATTTCCTTTTTCAGCATGTTATAGCACCAGCCCACAGTGCCAAAACTATTACTAACCGGTTTGCTACCACTGTGCTTGCCAGCCAACTTGCCTGACTTGAAATCCATATAAAATCTATGGGCTATTTTCAAGAGAAAGATTAGAAACACCAGACCCAACAATACAGGCAAGCTGAAGGCTGCTATTAAAGCAACCTGGTTTTGAATAACCCCTCAGCTCTGCCTCAAGCTGATCGCCTCCATGCCGTGCTGCATCAATGCAGTATTATTGGCTAAAAGAGCCTTGATCAAGTATAAAGTACATAAATGAACACAGTTTTTCAAAGTTTATGTATTCTAAATTTATTTAAATTGATTGTAGGAAATATTCTAATCTTTTAACATAACAGATTTTTTATTTCTATGAGCTGTAAGCTGAAATTAAAACAAAAGAAAGCCTTGAAACTTTTCACTTTAAACTTAACGAAGTTAGAACATATGAGAACTTTTTTTAAAATGAAATTACAAAAGAAAACAAACTTTTCCATAATACTGAATTTTTCTAGATGCACTGTATTGGCACTCATATTACTTTTCTGTTGTAGGATTGCATGATTTTCTGAAGCAAGTACAAAATGGAAATATAGTTTTAGTAGCCTCATATGAAGACCCTACAGTACAGTGAGTACTAAACTCAACTTGACTTTTACACAGTCCTCAACACACTGTGAACCCTAATGCTCAAAGTAATTAAAAATATTGAGTACTGTTAAATAATTACAATTAGTTCAATTTAATAGCCCTTGATGAGTATTTAGAACTTTTTGGTATTTATGAGTTTGTAGAAATGACACATTTCAAGTTAGCCAAACAAATTTGATATTTTAAGTAACTGTAAGTACTTAAGTAACAGTAACTGTCACCTTAAAGTTTCACCAACTTAAAATCTTTCAGACTAGTGATTTTGTGTCTGGCATCATCAGGGCAATAGGGCACTGGTGGCTCAGTGGTAGTTGTTTCCCCTGCCATGTGAAAGGCCCGGGTCCGATTCCCAACAACTGGATGAAGTGCCTGTCCCAAGCCCAGATAAAATGGGAGGGTTGTGTCAGGAAGGGCATCTTGTGTAAAACCTGTGCCAAGCTTGTGTGTGGATTGTCTGCTGTGGCAACCCATTGCTGGGAGCAGTTGAAAAGACCAACAGCAATTTATTTGATTCGCAACAACTAAAAAAAATTATAATTGCTATTAAATAGTATGAGTTAGGCTACTCAATAATGCAAGTAAAGAACGATTAGTATGAATGAGTACAACTGATAGTTCTGTTTCTTAAAATTGGAAACATCATTACTTTAAAAAAAAAAGATGTAACTAATTACCTCAAATTTTTTTAGTTTTGCCAACTAATTCAGGTTTACAGTGCGCCAGATGAGGAATAATAATAAATAAATAAAAAGATATCGGGTTGCTGTATTTTCAGAAATAAATATTATTGTGTTTATATATCTTGCTACTCTGTGCTGCAGGTTGACTGATGAGGTCAGAAAGCTGTTTGCTGAAATGGGAAGCAGTATGGTCTCCTCAGTGAAGTACAGGGACAACTGGGTATTTGCAGGAGCAGTAGGAATAAAAAAGAGGAGTCCATTTGAGAAGGTTTGTACCTCCAAAGTTTGAATGTTTGAGACTTTATTTTTGCAACTCATTGTTCTACAGCAATATTAGACTCAATGTAAGTGAAAACACTGGTGACATTTTGAGCCCATACAATGTTTCGCTTGCAGCAGAAAGGGCAATGAGATATTAACAAATTTCAAATGAGATTACTGTGCATGCTGTTAAAATTGCCCGTGTGCGCTGCCCAGAGGTGTTGCCAGTGTAAGAAGCATATTTGCAACACACTGGGCTAATTAATTATTGAACTGGCTGTAATTTACTGATTAAAACATGTTGTTTCTTAAGAATCATAACAAATGTTTTACAGATGGCAAGTACTGTATATTTAAAAGTTTATCCCAAAAAGTCTGAAGTCTTTCTTAAAATCTGCAGCTCATCGTGAATGATAAGAAGACAAATGCATATGGAGACTGGCCAGAAATAGGGGAGCTTGATGGCTGCTTTCCCAGAAAGGTCTGATCAGCACTAAATGAGCCTTCTGCACCAACCACCTGGAGACCATTAAAACACAGGACATTGCAACTCTGGGATGTAAATCCATGACATTTTAACTTTTAAATGTTCACATATGGGTGCCTGATGTATTAACTATGCATTGTCCTTAATTTGTATCCTAATTTGTATAAAAAAAAGATAAATCCAGATGAACACAATACTCTCAAACAAAGGTGTCGGCATTGTTGTAGTTGCTTTATTATGAGGCAGCTTGTTAAATATGGTCATAACCTCAAGTTTACTTAGGTTAATCTTAACAACCTGGAAAACACTAGCTCCGCTATCCCTTAATTGCAAACTGGCATGAAAGCACAGTTATGACTAAGCTGCTGTTCTTGACCTCTATTCTGCTTGGTGTGTGTTTCGTTTCCAGTCCCCCATCTTCCTCACAGGAGCTTCAGAGGGGAACCCCTAAACCCTCAGTCCAAAAGCAAGAGTATATTTTAACCAGAATCACACGCACTTGCATGCATTACCTCTTCAAGTTTTCTCTTGCCACACTTGGCTGCCATCGTCTTTATCAACTTTTACATTGATATATTTTTTTATTTTATATTTCATGAATGACTGAAGAGGCGAATACATAACAACCATTACATTAATGTCATTTGCATTAATGTAATGTGAGATACTTATTGTGATAAAAGCTTCCATTATGAGAAGAAAATGATCTGAAGAAAACTGCCACATGGATATAAACATTTACTGCACCACAGATTATGCCTGTGGCAGTCCACAAATTTATGTAAGAATTTTTCTGAAACTTTCCCAAATCCATTAGAGAAGTTGGAGTGATGCAGTTGTTTCAATTCACTCTACCATATGTTGTCCGCAGGCAGACTATAGCCTTCAGCACCTGCATTCAGGATGTGATTAACCTATTATCAAACCAAGTGCTGACACTATTTTTTTTTTTTATAAAAATATTAAAGTGGACTGGAATCTGCTTAAAGCACTGGTCTCTTTACTGTAACAAAATACACTATATTGTGCAGGTGGCATAATATAATCATTCCCTCTCAGGCTCTGCATTAGGCTATGATCAGTTGTGAGATAGTGGGGAACATTTGGACCAGAACCACCTGCTGTTGTAGCAGACAGATGAGGGCTATTATGAAGAGCTCATTCAGCTAAAAAAGAAAATCCCATAAATACCTCCAGGAACCACTGGGAGTCCCCCTGAGAGCCGCTCATCACTCAAAAAGTGCCAAACACAGCCTAAATATGGAAAACACTGATCAGTAACACTGTTCAATAATAGTGTGGATTTCTACTACTCTGTGTTGTAACAAGAACTTTCAAAAGTGACACACAGTTGCTAAATGTACCTGTTGTAACATGCTCAGGATGTGTACTGAACCTGTTTTTCAAAAGGAAAATATGCACACACAAAACAGGATATGTGATCGTCATACTTCTGTATCAATTATTTCCTTGGAAATAGCTTTTTGTGAACTTTTTGTGTTCAGCATGTTAAAGAGACCTGAACTCATAAATGAAGGTGCTTCTGATAAACTGTATAGTCAAAGAGCAACTGCTGAAATCGGGTGAAAATGAAAAACTTACAAACATATTGGCCTGGCAAAAAAATAATAAAAAATTGGATTTTGGTAAAGCTATAACTTGTACCAGATGGTCAAGAAGGAGGTTCATGTGAGGCCATAAAATGCCTGTTGAACCAAGATAGTAGGGGTGTGTCAGCAGGACATGTGGGAGCAGGCACTAGACTGGAAGATCACAGAGTCAGAGCTCTGGAAGCCTGAGCTGCAGTGGATTAAGATCCCTTGTTTGATTTGTCCATGATGACCTCTTAAGCCCATCTAACCTCTTCTGCTGGGGCCTTGCAGATACAGTACTCCATCATGCCCAATATGCCAGGGTGGAGCACCTGCCAAGCACATGCCAAACTGCTGCCCAAAATCCTTGGGAGGTGACACCAGTGGTAGAATCCTTGATGAAGTGCTAAGAGCCATCGCAGGGGTCGTTAGCACAGTGTTTGAGAGACCAGCAGGCAGCATCAACATGCAAAGTACATAATCACTTTGTTAAAAATGGGGAGAAGGCACAGCAGTACCCATATCAGGGGCTCCTGACTATGGCGCAGCATTGGCAGGTAAAGGTCAACCTCATGACCAATTTTGCTGCCACGATTGCAGGGACTACAGTTATACATTGTGCTGGTGTCAGCAACAACAAAGCAGGTAGAGCTGCTAGATTTGACTGTACCCTGGGAATACCAGATCAAGGAGAGTTTTGAAAGAAAGTGAATGCTGAAGCAAGGGATGGAGGGCCCAGTTCAACCATATTGGTGTCAGATACAGAAGCTTTGCAGGCCAGTCACTCCACAGAGGACAAAAAAACGTAAGATTCAAGGAATGCACAACAGGAGAGCCATCAGGAACATCACAGACACTACAGGGAAGGCATCTAGGTGGATTTAGATAAAGCGGAGGATGTGAGTTAGAATAAGAGCTGTTTGACTGGAGAATTACTGCGATGATAAATATGTTTCAGCTGACAGTAATTATTTTAACTCTAATTGAATTTGTCATGTTTCTTATTTTATTACTTTTTCATTTTTGTATGAAAATTTAGTGTCTAATTTAGTGACAGTCAGAGTAGATTTGCTTTTATTTGGTATCAAAGATTCTTTCCTGAAAATGTATTAGTGCTAACCAGTTCTGTTTATTCTACTTATCATTTACAAATATCACTTTTCACTTAGAGATCACACAAACATTAAAGGTGGACTTTGATCATTAAACCCAAATGTGTGTCTTTCCCAAATTGTTGGCAAAAGTTGGATGCACACAATTGATTAAAATGTCTTTGTATGATCACTCACTCATCATCATCAACTATACCGCCTTATCCTGTATTCAGGGTCGAGGGGGGGCCGGAGCCTATCCCAGGAGGCTTAGGGCATGAGGTGCCAATCCATCACAAGGCACACACATACTGTACACTCACACACTATGAGCAATTTGGGAATGCCAATTAGCCTAATCTGGAGCTCATTGGGAGAAAACCCACCAAGCATGGGAAGAACATGTAAACTCCATGAATACAGAGACAGGAATCGAGCCTGGCCGGGAATCAAACCTGGACCCTGGAGGTACAAGGCAACAGTGCTCAACACTGCACCACCATAGTGCCATCTTTGTAGGCTGTAGCATTAAAATATTCCTTCACTACACTGGAATTAAGGGACCCATACCTGTGCCAGCATGGCAATACCCATATGCACAAAGTGAAATAAAGATCCATAATAAAGATTAATAAAGATTATGAAGATATTCTTTACCAAGATTGCACTGGAAAAAAATAAATGGTCATTCCGATGCCCTTGGCTCTTAAGCTCTTTACATATTTGCACACCTCTATGGAAAACAAATTTCATATCTTTTATTTGTTTGGTTGGTTGTTTTGTGAGCATCTGAAGGAAACATGCTGTGAAGTAAACACCACGGGCCCAGTAAGGCATGTTGTTTATGCATTACTATAAATTCACTCTTGTCTTCCCTCTTGCTTAATCAAATTCTGAGTGCTTTTTTTTTTTCGGCTGTACTCTTCTTCTTCATTCTCAGGGATTGTGGAACTGTGTCCGCATGCCTACGACCGCATTACAGCCACGCTTATATTCATTACAACGTTTGTGTGATATTCACTGTTCACTATTCTTGTATTTTATATTCCTAGAACAAACCATTCCATTGAGGTGTTCAGCTTAAAAGATGTCTAAGCTTTGGACCTTGCAAACTGCATTCATAAAGCTGGAAAAAATAGTGTATAAAGTATTAGTTGTTTGTTTTCTGAGCATTTTTACAAAACCGATCCCCAGTAACGGAGGAATGAGGATATGGTGGCATAATTTTACTAGTATTTTCGTTTACTCTTTCTATGAAAGGAATGTTGTAACAAGTAAGGAATGCTTTAAGCTACCAGAGTAACATCAAGGAAACTGCATACATTATAAATACAGATCAAAATACCTTCACACATTCTGTGTGTTATTGCAAGTAATTTTGAAAGCGAGATCAAACAAACCTACAAAGGATAAAATCTACCACATTACAATAATTTTTATAGTAATGAAATATAGAGAATAAATGTTGTTTGTTTTCAGTCTAAGCAGTAAATTAACAATAAAAAATGTTGGCCATTTTGAAAGCAATTTCTAGGCTGTAATGGATTGTAGAAAAATGATTTCAAAATAAATGACTTTGTCATTGATAGAAAGAATGAAACTTTACTGTGACTTTACTGTGAGTTATAATTTCTGTTTATGGAAAATAAACTTGATTTTCATTTTTTGAAGTTGGCTATAATTGTATTTCACTACAGTCCTTTTGGAAATATTTGAATGGTATTGTGTTTTTCTGCCAGTTTTGTTTTTGCTATAACCCAAAGACACTGATTTTTAAGATTAGTAAATGAATATGCAACAACTATCAAAATTTCAGCTTTAATTTCCTAAAATTTACAATCTAGATGTTTTAAATCAGGCAGCAATGTGGCATAGTTGTTAGCACTGTGGCCTCACAGCTCCAAGGTTAATGGTTTGTGTTGGGTCTGTTTGTGTGTTTGCATGTTCTCCATGTGCTTTGTGGGAAAAAGCTAAAAAAAAAAAAAAAAATCCCTGGGTTTCTGCTTTAAAAACTGCATTGGCTGTTAAAAATAAACCAACATAAAGACTAGACAGCCATGTCAGCTGTGGGTGAAAAGAGAGGAGATATTTGATGACAGAAACATTGTGAGAGAAGAGGTGAAGGTATCACAATGCACCATTTAAAGATGATTTTGAGAGGTGAAATAAAAATGTCTTGCTATGAGATTTAAACTCAGACACATTAGCAGTTAGAATCAGAAGGCCAAACTGGAATTCCAAAGGAAATCGCAAGAGATGAACCACAAACGGTCTGAAATCACGAGTGAGTTTTAATTAATAACGTAACCCATGCTGGTAGCAGCAGAATGAATTCAGAAACAGAGAAAGGCATTGAATCTAATTGGAAGGGATGTCATTATGACATTAAGACAATGGGACAAAACACACTTTCAACTTTAAAAAAGCCTTCATCAGATGAAAAAAAAATTAAGGTTTTAGAGTGACCACATAGGACCTTAACACAATTGAGCATGCATTTTGCCTTCTGAAGAGTAGATTTAAGAAAGAAACCTCTCAAAACTAACTGAAAGAAGATGCAGTACAAGCTGGGAAAATCATCACAAAAGAAGAGTTGATGTTAGGTGATGATGTCAGTGGTGATGTCAGTGATGTGGTTCTTGCAAGCAAGTGATGATCAAACAAATATTAAGTGGTATTTACTTCACAATAACAGGATCTGTTTTAATATTTTGCCCGCCCAACAGGGGGCTGGCCTGCCATCATTAAGATGTTAAGATCAACCTATCTAGGTGTAAATATTAAAAATTCTCATCTCATCTTTATCTTTCGATCACGAGCCCAAAAGTAACATAATAGCATTAGGCTTCTCAATGCAAATGTCAGTGACTGTCAAATGAAGACACTCACAAAGGTCAGTCTGATCTGTCAAGACCCATCCTCAATGCCTCCAGGGACATTTACATAGCACACATAATTTATATACTTACAGTACAAGGTATGCATAGTTTCTTCATACCCAAGCAGTGATCTAAGGCATTGCAAAGGGTGGATATCTATGATGTATTTTTATTGCAGGCTGGGTAACATTCCTGTAGCGTCACTGCATAGACAACAACCACAGTACCAGATCAACATGGCAAAGGGAAACAGACTACCATGCCTAAAATTATACTTGATTTGTCATCATAATATCATACCATGCTTATAACATGATGGTGTACAAACATGCGATTCCTCCTGGATTTTATGGTGGATTTTAATAGAGTTTGCTGTTGCAAATGAGACACTGCTATGAACTATGCTGTGCTTTATGTTGCATAAAATGATATGCAGGTAACTAATACTGACATTTCAAGCTTTCGAATTAATATCTAACTATCATTCTTGGGTAGAATCCCAAATAGTGTTAAATGCAAAGTTAGTAGGGTGTTTAAGCCCTTGTTACACAGATCAAGGAGTGCTCTTGTTAAGAGGCTAGAGAGGGATTTGGGATTCAGCTTTGTATTAGAAACTAGTTAGCTTTGTAGCTCAGAGTAACATGGGTGGTTCAGAAACAATTTGGAATAAGTGTTGTTTAAGATAATATTAATATTATAATAATATTAGCAAATGTGATTTCTTGCTGAAAGTGCTTCCACGACTGTGTTTGAATGTGGAATCTGGCACTGGCATTCAGTAAGTAACGTTCCTTTTGGACCATGGCAGGCACACACACAGCATGTGTGTCAGATGCAAAAGATCTATAGCACAAACAAAAGGTTTGCTGGTATGTGTTTGTTCATGAACGCTCTGTTTAACTTCAAAGCAGCAGTCATAGGGCCTGCTTTGCATAGCACTTTCATGTGAACTTTATTTGCACTGTACATATACAGTTTACAGAGTACACAATGCATAGACAAGAGGATTTATTTCAAAACCTGCTACAAGATCCTCAAGGATATAAATCTTTAATTTTTCATCAATCCAAACAATATCCCTTGATGCATTGCATCCATATATTTGTAGGTTACAACAGCTTTTACGAAAAAAGAAGAAGAAGAAAAAAAAGAGGTATTTTACAATCTGCCAATGCATAAATGGACATCTTATAGTTGAAATAATTGCCCAGTGCAACATAATGTAATTGCAATACTAAAAGGGAAAAATCAAATTAGTAATAGTTAGAGATGTTAAAGCATAATTGATCTAAATTCATGACATTAGAGCATTAAAAGTGGAAGTAATTTTGTGGAATTTTCAGTCTCGTCTACATAATACTGTCACAGGCTTTTTTTTTTTTTTTTTTGTATATCATATGGTATAATTCTGTGATTACGTATGCTAAGCATTATAACTCATTTATTTCGACTATTTCTGGTTTAATGATTTTGGGACTTATAACAGTTTGCTTTTCCTTATAAACTAGAATGCCTGCTGTGGGAGCAGCTATTAAGCGTTGCGTAAGCACTGGTAATACTTAATAAGTCTGAGATGTTATCTAATGACTTTTATCTTCTTGTCACCAAACTAACAGAATTACAAGATTAAACAGGGCTAAGCTTGTCATCTCATTTGTAAGAAAATTTTAGTATCAGTAGATATGGACAGAAGAAACAACTGAGACCTTCAAATGAGCATGGAAAACTTCATTCAACAGTATATAAGCAGCTGTCAAAGTATTAAGGGAAACAAAAGAAATGAATTGTAAGTGCTTTTTACACAACCTTCAAAGGTGGCCCTCCATTAGTGCCAAAATACTTTGTTTTCAACATCCTACAATAAAAGTTTCAATATCTTTTTATGTTAGCATAGTGATAATAATAATAATAATAATATATGTTTGTCATCGCTTATGTAAACATTTACGAGGTCATGCATACGTTAAACATTTTTTTTTAGCACAGTACAGATTATGGTCAGTGACTCAAACCTGAGATCCCTGCTCAACATCAAGGCCAGAAGAACCCCTCAATAACCCACTGATGCAAACAACTTTATGGTGCCTTACTTTGACACACATGGAGGTGGCTTGTCTTTCGATCTTACAAAACAACAATTATAATTTCTTGTGCTGTTTATATGTTATTATGTTATCTAGCGTGTAAATTGTACTTTCTTAGTTCACACATGCCGGGGATGTGTGAGGATGTAAGCTACTACAGGGATCTCAGCTTGAGCCCTTGACAAAAGGACATCCATTCAGATCATTTTCTTTGACTTTGGATTAAGGCTGCTTTCACCCTAGCCATTTTTCCACATAGCACTGGATGAAGCACCTTTGTCGATAATATGAAGAGAAATGCTGACTCACATGACATGCACATTGTAACCATAACCACACTACTGTCAGGTTCTAGTTAGTACAGGTTAGTGTTATTAATCATGACAAACTGGGTTAGATATTTTTTAAATGGATAAAACTAAGGTGTGGCAGATGAGGCTGCTTGCCTGAGCTTTGGTTGAGTGACAGTACTTGTGTAAATAGACAGAATTCGGACAACTATATGCAGGGACCGGTCCGTGATAGTGAATACAAATGAATGTTGCACTACAGTATAAAAATATTGACATTGAAAAATGTCAGATTTATTATACACTATAGTGTATATCCAAAAATGCAGTGTAGCCAAGCTGTCTAAGGTGCTAGATTAAGGTTCCAGTCTCTTCAAGGATGTGGGTTTGCATTCCACTAAAGGGATGAAGTATGCCACCCACAATCCCTCTCTCCAACCACACACATATACACCTTGAGAGAGTGCAGCCAATCTGCTCTATAAGCTTCCAGGTACAGATGGCTGTAGCATTACCCAGGGATTGAACTCATGATCTCCAGATGATAGGGTGAACGTGTTTCAGTTGTGAGCTTCCGTTCCCCCTGAGTGATGAATATCCCCCCCCCCCTCCTATGCTTTTTCCATGTTTCTTCCCACTTTCCCCCATCAGCTGCAAGTGCTTGACGTCATTCTGCATTTTTCTGTAAAGTGTTTTTTTTTTTTTTTTTTTTTGTCTTTTGGAAGCACTTTGCTGTAATAGAAAAAAAGCAGTGGCGGCACTTTCTGCTTTTGGTGATTATTTAGGAAAAAATGTCTAGAGTGAAAGCAGCCTATGGAAAACCTAGTCCCAAGTATGTACTGTATGAGGGAGCTCTAGCTTAAAGCTGTGAATCACCAGCTTGTAAACAGTGCACAAACCATTCAGCAAGAAAATATACCATGGATTAAGGCAGGGAATTGTAACTGATTGTAAAAGATTAATATTATGTGGCATCAAAATTCCATAATCTCTGTTTTCAGTGCCAAAACAAACAAAGCAGACTAGAATATTTTATTGATTTAGAAATATTATTAATGATACCAAAGCATCGTAAACTACTTTTAGAGAATAATCTTTCCGGTCTCAATACATCACAATTAGGAATTTCTTTGGTTGGGATACAAAACATAAAACATACAAAACCAAAGGTCAAAAGGGACAACAGTTGAAGGAATGCTCAGGTTGTCATGTTCAGTCCTCATAAACTTCTCTTGGTGTCTTCCTCATTGCACTAGCTCCCTCTGGTGGACACTTGTAATTAAGCTCTGTGTTCAGTACCAGACTGGTGGTGATAAGTCATATGTGCGTAATGGGATTTGCTGCCCTTCTCTAGGTTCTGCACTCTAGTAGGTTTGTCTCAGACTCTGCTAGTTGGTCTACAGCAGTATGCACAGCTTCTTACACTGTCCTGATCAGCACTGTTGCGTCGCTCATCAATATCCAGAGAACCTAGTCAGAGATGATAGTGTACAATCAAATACAATAGCTATTCATGTTTGATTTTTGCACAAAAAATAATAATAATTCAATCATGGTTTCGGGTAAAGCAAAAGTACAGGGCCTTCATTTGCAAAGATTACTATGTGTGTCATTTCTGTGTATGACCATTTTAATGTAAAACGTGGGATTTATTATCATTGAATTTTACTTTAGCACAGTTTCACCACTGAGCAAAGCAAAGTGGAAATAATGACATTTAGATGGAATCCACTATAAATTTTCTATTTAGCGTAATTATTGTTAATTATGAACACAGTCATATTTGGTATTGTGATTTGCAGACATGTTTCGTAGTGTGAGCGCTGATTGTTTTGTTAGCAGACAGACATATCGACTCTTAAATTACTCCTAATAAATTTCTCGAATCAGTTGGAGGGAGAAACAAGTTCAATGGTGCTTGAGTCTGAATTTGTACCCACTGAGTCAGTTAGGTCCTAATTGTTTTTCACTGGAGCTAGATAGGCAAACAAGAAGAAAATACTGATAATTGTAAACTCATACTAAGTGAATTGATAAAAAAGAACACTTAACATTGATAAGATTGGTCAAATTAATCAGAGAATTAAAATGAGAAACAGAAGACTGCTGTCACTGTAGGCCACTGTGTCAGGGCTTCAGGAGAGGTTGAGAGGTTTACAGGGAGAAAAGCAAAGAAGAAGCCAATCTTTTAAAGTAAAATGATTTATGCATAGCACCAAGACTTTTTAAATATTCCTTACACATAAAAAAAAAATACACACTGAATATGCAGTATATTGCGGCAATATTAATTCTTTTTTTCTTTCTTTCGTTTGTTTTTATTTTATTAATTGATTGCATATGTTGCTTTGGGAGGACGGTTAATGTATATTGGGATGATGAGATGGCTCCAGTACTTACTATTACATTACTGGACCCAATATTTACAATCATCTACGCCTTATTTGTTTATAGTGTTACTCCCAGGTATAGCCGACCGCACCTCTTGTTTAAGCTGTTGGACAAATCATAAGCTCTCTTACCATTCTCCTCATCTTCACTGTCCAAATCTTCTTCTGGTTGGCACTCTTTAGCAGGCAGGAGCAGATGTCTGTGGCAGGGGCTGGTGGTGGTGATTTGACTCGAGCCTTCCAGGCTGGTGCCCAGCTGTAACCTCCTCATGTGCCTCACCACGGCTGTCGCATTGAAGGCTTGCTGAAAACACACAGGAACACGCGGAAGATGAAGGATCACAAATGATCAACTATACCGATCTGCTGGTAAGCTTTTAATATTAGGACTTTTAATGCTAGACATACAATACTTCAATTTTAATTTTATAACCTTTGCATTAATGGTTCAGCCACAAACAAAAAATATATATAATAAATTAAACCTTTTATTTTCCAACAAAGATATAATGTTTAAAAATGTTTAGATGTCGGCAAAGAAATACCAAAATACTGAATATTAAGGCTGAGAATAAAACTTATATCCTGGATCCAAGGATGTGTTAATTCTTCTACTTTCATATTGTACATGCATTCAGTTTGGCAGGTGCCTCATTCAAAAGTTAGCTAGTTAGCTTGATTTCTATCCTTCCTGAAACACTGAGTTAACCCTTTCCTATGATACTGTAGGAGACGTGAACTAAAATTAAAAGGTCCAATATAAGTCTGTCTTATAGTGAACTAAAATGAAAACATTCTGTTTAATCGGTCAAACTGGCAATATATTGTAAAGAAAAATGGGTTAACAGACTCCAACAGTTACATTTAATGCTTAACCATTGTACATTTAAAGTATGTTTTGTTCACATTATCATTTTTCATAAGCTCCACAGACTATGCAGTAGAGGTTAAGGTATTTTGTTTTGTTTTTACTCTCACTGCCATCTGCTTCTACAGAGACATTTTATCCAATCCCACCCACTCACACAATTATTTTGCTATACGGTGTTATAACAAATTTAGTCTGCTCTTTTCCCAAATATAAACAGATTAGTGATTTAAACCAGGATAAAGCAGTTACTAAACACGAATGAATGAATGAATGAATGAATGAATGAAATGTAAGCAAAATTAACTAAATTTCTATTTCAATGAATATAGACTGAATTCAGCCCGTTTCTTGTGACTGTTTATCCTCATGCACACCTCTAGATAGTATCTAGAGTATTTGTACTCATCTGTCTATTCAATCCATTGGTCCAATGAGCTTCCTTTAGGCAAATAATTTAGATAAATGCATGTGACTATATAAACCAGAACAAAGAATCTACCACAGAAGCTGCAGCGTTTGGTTCATGTACAGTATACAGTAGATAGCTAAATTAGACACTAAACTATGGCTAGCTGTTTCATATATTTTTTAGCATAGCTATATTACTTTTTCAAGTATATCTTTCAGTCCAGTGACATATCGTCCATCTAAAAAAAGCTGAAGCTAACATTTTGATTGAATAAACTATTCTATAGTATTATCAAATATATCGATATTGCGATACTAGAATTACAGATTTCACTGTTCCCCGCTAAGTTACTTCATGATCTGTGGCAGCCCTGTGGCAGCCTATGTTACCTAAAATATATGCACTTATAACTGAAAGCCAAGAAGAAATGCATGTGAAACGAACACCCTATAAATATAGCCTCACCTTCCATTTACTCTTGGCAAAGTTCTTTTTAATCTGAGCGCTGACGGACTCATGGATGTTCTTGTCGAGAGCAGTGTCTCCTGAGATCCTTCAAAACACAGAAAGAAAAACAGAGGAGGAGAAGGTAAGGCTGATCAGTATATACAAATTATTGATTAACATTCAGAGATAAAACTTCTATAACCACTGTGAAATGCGAAGGGGTTTGGAGTCCTACCATGGGTGCTGTAAGGCTTGGTCACAAGTATATCTTAGCACTGGATCTTTTTCCATTAGGTGACATATAAAATCTTTAGCTGGAAGACGAACATTCAAAAATGTAATGTAATGTAAATACCAAATGAAATCCTTAGTGTCAAGATGGAGACATTGCACATTGGCATAGAAATTGCCATACACTGCAGTATGTATACTAGTACATTGTTTGAATTAATGAAGTAAAACAAGATAAAGAGGACAATCACCTGAGTCTGATATATCATCCCAGTATGGAGAATCAAACTCATATTCCGCCTTCAGGATTTGCTCAAACAGCTTAGCATCATTTTCATCATAAAATGGTGGATATCCACATAACCTGGAAAATTAATTGTGTGGTAAGGAGCATGCTTCTGTAATTGCTACTTTTTGCAATTTATAGGAATCATTATTCTAAAATAAATATTATTTAAACATATCAATAGTCTGCACATGCATGCAGCAGCTTGACAAAGTATTCAAACAACTTAATTTATTATTAATAAAATTCATATTAAATTAATAATATTTTTTATTGATCTCATTTATAAAATTATTCAATGTATTTTTTAATTATTTAGACAACATACAATAACCTGCAATGACAACATGAAAGGTTTTTAAGTTTCTTTGTAATTTTTTTTTTATATATTTCTCATTTAGATAAATATTTAGCTTATAGAAGACATAATTGCCATTAATTAATCATCTTCAGATTTCTTCACTGTGTTCTATGGAGTTCATGGGCTTTGGCTGTGCCATTCACAGATATTCAGACATTTGTCCTGAAGCCTTTCCTGTGCTGTCTTGACTGTATGCTTCAGGTCATTTTCATGATAAAAACTGGGTCACCCCACTACTGAGAAGCACGCTATAGAATGATGATCCCACCACCACCATTCTTCACTATTTGTTGATGAGCTGTATCTGCGGGGGAATTTGCCATATGCCCATTACTCATGAACAGCTTCTGTCTAACATGATTTCCCAATTAATCAAGTATTTCTATGGAATTCTGAAGCTCTGTTTATGAGGCCTGTGGTTTTGGACTAAGGCCCAGTTACGGGGTTCAGCTGAATGGCCACCTGTACTGATAAGTCCTCAATGTTCCAAACTTCATATTGATGAAACTCCCTGTGCACCTGGGAACATCTAAAGCTTTACAACAAATCTTCTTCACAACACAATTTGATCACAGAGGTCTAGAGACTTGTTCCTTGGACTTGCTGGGTTTTTTTTTTTTTTTGTGATATGCACCTTGAATTGTGGGACCCTATTAGGGTGTACACGAATCACCCATAACATTAAAATGCAAAACATTAATCCCAATATTGTGTAGGTTCCCTTTGTGCCACTAGGGAAGCTCTGGCATCTCGGGGCATGACTCCACAAGACATCTTAACATTAGATCCTTTGGGTGCTGTGGGTTGTGGATGGGCCTCCCATAGTTTGGACATCTTTGTCTGGTGTCATTCCATTGATGCTCAGTCAAAGTCTTTGGCTGCTAAGCTCCATGTGTGGAATGCTCTGGTGCACTGAGTGTTGTGATACTTTTCTACCATGACCAGCATTGACATTTTTCGGTGGTTTGTGATACATTAGTTTTTTGTGGGATGCGACTGAATGGGCTGGTCTTTATCATGGGTGTAGCTGGGTCTTGAGTGCCCATGAGCCTGTCAACAATTTATTAGTATAAAATTCATAATCAGTGTTATTTAATTCACCTAATGGTGTTTCACTTTTTGTACAACCAAATTCTTTATAATTTTGCATATAATTTATTTAATTTTGTCCTTATTCTATTTTTATTTTGTACATACATACAACCGCAGTCTGGAGTGTGTTCATATTGCATTTCACTACTGTTGTACTTGAACAACCATGTATGTGACAAATAAAATTCCTGAATCTTGAATCTTGGTTATGGCTAATCAGTACATGCCTATTTAAATATTCTAATTAACTGCATTTGCCATAAGTAACCTGGTCAATAAAAACTTGAAAATTTGATTAAGGCCAAAAAAGTCACTTTAATCTATTTACAATGAAATATATTGAACTATACAGGTCTAAATACTTTCAGAAGCCACTGTACATAATGTTTACTGGACAAAAAATATAAGCAGTAATGTGCATTTTAAGGGGACCTGCGACTATAATCGTGTTCACACAAATATAATATTTTGGTCCGTTTTCATGTCATTGGCATCTGGCAGTCAATGCACATTTCAAGCAGTGGCGGCCGATCAATACGGGCGCCACGCCCCTTAAAGTTAGGCAGAGAAGAATGCTAATATTTCTTAATATAATTTGTTTACAATTAAAAGAATATAAACTGTATTACGTTCACTTGTGTTCGTCTACGCGAGGCGCCGGACAAACGAGTGTCTATGTAGGCACGTAAATCTTTGAAAAGAATGTGACCTGAGGCTGAGCTCTGATTGGATTTTGTCAAATCATCCTTTGAGCGCAGCACTGTGCACCCTGAAACCTCCCACTTTTGTTCTTATTGTTTTTAAATATTTGGGCTCATGTGATTAGACCATTCTCAACAAGTCTTTTCTAGCACTTCTCATGGCAAGTGGAGCTGGTTGACTGGATGCGATGTGAGTCATGCCTTTATTTTATACTAGTAATAATGAAGCTTAATCACCTGATAAATGCCTATTTACAGGCGAGTATTAAAAAATGTATTTTGTTTGTGCCCCCCCCCCCCAAAAAATTTTTGCACCAGTCACCACAGATTTCTAATTCTTTTCACATTTATCTTATCGTGTGTGTTAGCAGACAAATAAGTAGTCTTGAAATGACCAAAAGAAAACAAGTGATAATTTTTCAAGCTTTTAAGAGACGACCTGATGTATGCAGTATAGATCCTGCCGAGAACAGCAGTAGCACCGAGTCTGCCCTTTGAAATGCATGCAGTAGTGTAATAAGAGTTTTATAGTGATGTTGTACCTGAATCAGACTCTGTCATTTTTGCTCGCTCATTCACTTGCTGAATAGTTGTATGTGTTCATTGTAATAAGGTAATATTATAAAATTTTTATGCAAATTGTTAAGTATAATCCTGTCGGTGCCCTGGTGTATTTAACTCTATATTATGCACACATAAAGAATTAAATACACTTACAAAATGTAAGAAATAACCCCTATGGACCAGCAATCTACTGCTTTGCTGTAGGGTTTCTGAGCCAGGACCTCAGGAGCTGATAAAAGCAGATAGGAAGAGAAAAAGCGTTAAGTGCACAAATGCCCTGCTGATGTCAATATACACTCTATAATCATTTTCACTTCAGAAGAGTAGCAGCAAAGAGCTGTGGGCATAGAGAGCACTTCTGCAGCACTAAAAGCCTCACTCAAATCCCCTTGATTATTGAGTGTTCAGCAAAATTCTGAATAAATCTGAGAGAGACAGAGAGCTCTTTGTCATACCCACATATCCAGGCGTTCCACAGGCAGTTGACATCACAGTTCCAGAGTCCTCAATTTTTGAGAGTCCAAAGTCACTGATCATGATATTCGAGTCTTCATCCATGCTGTAATACAGAAGGTTCTCTGGCTGCACCACGTCAAAAGAAGAAAACAAAAAGTGAACATTTTTTAGATCAATTTTTTCTAACTAATATTTGTATTGATGTTACATTTATGCCTTCTCTGGCATGTAATTTTTTATTTTAAACTTGACAGTTTTGTGGATCGTAAAAGGTTCTTGTGTGCTTTGGTGAGTCTCAATCTTATGTTATGACTGAGAGCTTAATTCTCCCAGTGGGGCTACTCTTGTTAAACGGATCTATTGTTAGAGGGCAAACAAAGATTTTTGGGAAAAAACAACCCATAAAGCAAACAAAAATTCTGATTGTACCCTGCCCCTAGGTTTACAGGGATCCAAACCTGGAACCATGAGTGTTGTCTGCAGGTGAGTGACTTAGACCAGGGCACCCATATAACCCAGTTGGGCGAGTTTCTGAAAAGGTAATGTAAAGCCATCTTGTGCAAGATGTGTGTCAAATGCAATGCCTGCCATATCATGTCAGAGACATTATGTCTGAATGGACCATGTTCAAGTCCTCAGACATACTGTACAGGTAACTGCAATAAGTTGTTACCAAAAGGCTATTGCTATATGGCATAGCAGCAGTCCTAGGATCCTGGTGGACTATGTTAAAGAGAAATGGCATCAATCTTAAGTAGAAAAAAGAAGAGGTGAAGCTCATGAAGAGCTCCTCTGGTTCAGGTGACAGGTATAGGAGAGCCCAAAGGCTGCACCAAATGCTGTTGCAGAAATTAAAGTTCAGGCATAGGAAGATGTTTCCATTTTTCCATTTGGTGTCTCAAAAGTCAACCTGACATTTCTTCCTTTCCTTTGAGATGGCAGTACCTGGAATTTCTGGTGTTTTGAAGCTCATCTCTGCGACTGCAGTTACTATAATGGTTTGCCACCTTCGTAGTGGTATGGCAGCAAATGACAGATTTGTGATGTTACCTTGCCTTTTTTTACTCTTATATGGAAATCTGGGTCTTCTGAGGGTGTTCTTTTACTGGTAAAAGAAAAAAAATAATTAAAATAAAGGATTAGAAAAAATGGGGTACCACAATCCTCAGGCTCCCTGGAAAGGTCAGTGCCAGAACACTTTTTTGTGTCCAGAGAAAGGCGCAGTGGTTCCATACTGAATCTTGGTGCTAGGCAGTTTGGGTAACTTGCCATATTAACCATTAAAAAGCAGGGATATATAAAATTATATAATTTCGATTTCACTTTTGATGGCTGCTCATCATTATAACTAGAATAATTGGCAAATTTCATACACTAAGTGAGCACACAGTGTCTGTGTTGAGGGCCAACCTTCAAAGATGCCACGTTGTGGCTTAAACCAGCATTACAGATAGAGATATTCAGACCTGAGAGTTCTTGTAGATTAGACTGTGCCAAGGCCAGCCCTTGTTCTACAGAGGGCTCTCAGGCACTTTTGTGCTTTGGGGAAGACCATAAACGGACCTCTACTGTCTGAAGACAGGTTGCACACACTTACTGGAATACACAACAAAGTGATTCCTTCTTTCAGTTAGGGAAGTGTCACAGCCGTCAAGCGTTAACATGAAATTCACCAACCATCTTCACCAGGCTCTACAGGCGAAATGTGTCAAAACCAAAACATTCTGTTGTGAGTGAAATGACGCACTTCCTTGAGTTACTCCACACACTCAGAAAGAGTATCAGACCTTGAGTAATTCTACTCCTTAGTAGAAAGCATCACTCATCTTTTGAGTGATTTCATCCTCCACAGAGTACAGTAATGGGACTTTGAGCTTGCATCATTCTCAACTGAAATCCGAACCAGTATCTGAATCTTACCTTGAACAGAATGGAGTAGATATGCTGTACTTTGAGTGATTCTTATTCCCAGTGAAGTACATCATTGACTTATTTTCATCTTCAATAAAGTACACTACAGTGCTAATACAGTGAGTGGGTCTCCTCATTAGCAGAGCATAGCCCTTTAGTGAATAAGGATCAGATAATGCTTTAGTGACTATTCTATCGACGTTGTTCTTCCTTGAGTGAAATTCTCAAAATGGGACGATATCAAAGCTTTGAGTGGCTCTCGTTTCCCATTGGCACTGTCCGAAGAATGCACCGTGCAGGAAATGAATCAGGAAGTGTTATGAACACCGTGTGATGACTGATATGCACTATACAATAGTTCCAGAAGAAAACCACATCACATCAATCAGAAAGGTAAGGAAGCATGACACTAGATTACATATGGAGCAACAGTGCTGAACCTTCTGGGTCACTGGAGTTAGTGTGAATGATCAGACGACAAGCACACAGGAAAAGTAGTTCCGATTAGCTTTCTAATTACTGATCATATCTATGGTTACATATGAACCCTATCATTTCACCCTACTGTGAGTTTCCTGAGGGGCTTCAGTGTTGTAGTTGAAATAACATGGCAACCTTACCTTTAGGTCTCTGTGGACAATGCCTACATCATGTAGATACTTCACTGCATCTAAGATCTGATGGATGAGTTTACTGGCATCTCTCTCTGTGTAGAAACCCTTCTCAACGATTCTGTCAAACAGTTCTCCACCAGATACTCTACGAACACATAGATACACAAAAACACAGAGAAATGGGTAATAGTTTCTAATAATTGCAGAACGATCAAAAAGATTGAAAAATTATTCAAACTCACAACTGCATGACCAGATACAGGTGTGTCTGACTTTCAAATATGTCCTCCAGTGAAACAATGTTCTTATGTTTTATCCTGCAACATACAGACAGGTAGATACGATTGTTTTACTGATTGTCATATCTGACGGTATAGAATGAATTTAATGCAGATAAAACACTGAATCACAATAATAAAAAATTTTTTAAAAACCTTTAGATTTTTCCACGGACTGGGTCACATTTTGTTCCATTCCTCTCTGGCCCTCACTTTCTTTCCTTTTTTTAACACTGCAGCTAACTTGTCCAATTGCCTTTATTGGCTTGTACCTCATTCCCTAATGGGTTTACTAATTTTACCTCATTTCTCTCTGTCTCTCTTTCTCTTTCTCGCTCTCTGTCTTTAATTATAGTATTTCTCACCGCAACAAATACTCCCAGAATTTTACTCAACTGTCATGCCACTGCTCCAGCTAACTTAATGCAACAATCTAATTGACTCTAACTGCCATCTCTCTCTCTCTCTTTCTCTCTCTTTATTTTGCCTGAGCCCCTTTACTCATTTTCTCCTTTAGTTCACTGAAGTGCTGAGGGAACCCTCAATACCATCTCAACCCCAGTGTGTTCTGTTTCCCCAGCAACAGAGGTGCTATAAATAGGCATGTCTCCAATACTCCTGACATTTCTGGTGCATGCTTCCTCCAGATCTACAAGGCAACACCACAGTGTTTACCCCTGACATGTGCTCACAACAGCTTTCCTCTCCAGAGTCATGCCTTACTGACCTTCAATGAGCCAGTGTGAAAGAGGAGCCATATTAATGGAGACATAAATGTTAAATGTTGAACTATTACTTTTATTCCTGGCTGGTAACCACAATCAAGAACTTGCTTTAACATTTGCTTTCATTGCAACTACTGCATGTTCAGAGAAATTACATGCTGTATATCTCAGATTGCCTCTCCAGACTATTGTGCTGGATAACACTGCTTTAAAAATGTCCTGCGTAATGAAATAATCTGTTTCATCCATTGAGGAGACAAACACATTATATGTTATTTAGTTGCATATTTTATAGCACGGCATTTATCACCTGTGTAGCACAACTATCTCATTCTCGATACTGTTCTCTTTGCCCTCCAGCGCCTTCTTGGGGATGCACTTGACAGCAACGAGGCGCTGAGTGCTCTTCTCCTCAGCTAGCACCACCTCAGAGAACGCCCCCCTGTAAAAGAAGCCAAAAAGAAGAGGAAGGAAACAGGCTTATGTGAGACTAGTTCTGCTGTTATGACTGAGCTTGGTTTGCATAATAGTGCTTCATGTGGGGACTGCATTACAGGATGACTGAGCTACACAGAGCTGTTCAGTATAGAAGTACAGTATCTGCTATCTGTATAAAAAAAAAAAACTGCCAGTGGAGGAGAAAGCCTGTTTCCAGTTAACAGTGTGAAATAAACAAGTGTTTAAGTGGTAAATTGTTCTCAGTTAGATGCTGCATGTTATCTCAGTTTCACATAAAAGCTGTAGGTGACAACATAATTTTAATAACTTTACTGTGCATGTAATGAAAAGCCTAAGGTTTTATTATAATATTATCTTTGTTACAAAAGAAGGACAAAATAAATAAGCATGTCATGTTTATTATATAAAATCTCTTATATAGTATCTATTCTATACAGTCATGACTTCCCTTAGCAAATTCCCTTAGCAACAGACACACAGCCGAACACAAAGACAAGCAGAGAAAGAGTACCAAAGTGTGTGTGTGTGTGTGTGTGTGTGTGTGTGTGTGTGTGTGTGTGTGTGTGTGTGTGTGTGTGTGAATAAAAACAGATTTTTAGATTATGGTAGACATATTTACAAGATTAAAACATGAGAAGCATCATCATTAACAGCTGTTTGTTTTTTTTTATGTAATAAACCTTTTTTTTTTTAAACCGCCTTGTTCATCATTTTTGTTGGAACTTATGACGACAAGACAAGCTTACAACTATCAAAGTCTAAAAAGGAAGATCAAGCAATATTGCATGTTTGAGGCACTGCTCTGTGTCCTGATTAAAGCCTCAATAAAGACACACAGTATCAATCACAAATAAGTCAACATTAATGCAAATAGTAATCCTAACAAATTAATAGCCTCACATATTGTATAATTATATACTATTGGCCATATAAAGAGTTAAATACTAATTTACTTTGAAGTTTGTTTGATCTTGAATTGTTTAATTATAGCATAACTAATTACTTACTCACTCACTCATCGTCTACACCACTTAATCCTGTATACAATGTGACAAAATATTTGACAAAAATATGACCATTGTACTAAAAAATGGATGCGTAACTGGGATAGGGGCTGCATGCCTCATTTAGAGAAGGAAAAATTAATAATCAATTTTAAAATGTTGTATGTGAAATGGTATAGAAATGTATTATTCGTTAGTTTTTCTAATGGCTAAAACAGAAGGTCACTTAAAGGTATAGTGTGTGTGTGTGTGTGTGTGTGTGTGTGTGTGTGTGTGTGTGTGTGTGTGTGTGTGTGTGTGTGTGTGTGAGAGAGAGAGAGAGAGAGAGAGAGAGAGAGAGAGTATAGCTGCACCTTGTTTCTCACAAAAAAAGGGATATTATGGAGACCTAAGATTTCTTATCGTTAGTTAGATATCTTTAAAGAACAAGGAGCAGGTTCAGTGGTCATATATTTTGCTATGAGGTATGAAATCTAAGAAAATGTGTAGAGGCTTCACTGTGTATATAGGATTTACCCTTGAAATGTCACCGGGGTACTATTCTCCCCAAGGCAACTCCCTAACCATCCACACTCATTAGAACAGATGGAGCTGCTCAAAAAAGAGATCTACAGAACTAGCAGGTTCTTCGCAGACTGACCTCTCAACATATGATGAATTTACAAATAAGACAATGGTCATTCATCAGTTTAATACTCCAGGCGGGTGGGGCATTCAGTCACTATGAATTAATCATTTATACTCGTCTCTGCGTACAGTTTTTTGAAGGTGTATTCTCACCTCTCACCTATTGTTACTAAAGATGTACATATGAAGAATGAATGAGTAACTTATAAGTAACTTAAAGTATTCTTTATTGTTAGTTTCCAAATCATCTGTGAATACTTTTAGTTTATTAATGTTCAGTAATAAATCAATTCAATTCCAATATCACAGTATCATCATGAATACGAAAGAGCCACCAGAACTGTATGGAAGCAGATCAGTGTCAATTATAATTCACGCAAAAGGCACGATGCACACATGTGTATCCCAATTCACATGCGTAAAAGCCCAATTCACCTGCACTTTAGCCAATCAGATACGACCTCACCATTCAACCAATCACAGCCCTCCAGACCACCTTTTGCCTTAGAAATGAAGCTTTTCCTACTCAAACCAGCATGGTGAATCAAGAACAGGAAGTTATTACTTTATTTCATAAAAGTTATTACTTTATTTCATGTTAGTTTCATTAATGAACTTCGCCGCAAATAACACAGCTAACCACTTTATCATCTTTATAAACGCTTAAGATGTGCAAAGCTGAGCTACTTGAGTGCTGCGCCCCTGGAGGGCTGTGATTGGTTGAATGGTGAGGCCGTATCTGATTGGCTAAAGAGTACGAGTCACCCACGTTACTGCCAGCAAAGTCTCAAAAAGACACACACACAAATCCAGGGCGATTCGTACAGTAAAAACGTTTTTCACATTCACAGCCCATGATACACTTGTGAATTTTAAACATTCAAACACACATTTGTGTGTACATCTGTAAATTGTGTTTTGCATTTGTGAAATGTATATTATGAATATATATATATTTAATTTGTCCCCGTGAGTGGGTTTTTTTTTTTTTTTTTTTTTGCGAATATATATTTTTTCGTGCACGTGAATTCGGTTTTACGCATGTGAATTGGGATACACATGTGTGCATTGTGTGTTTTGTGTGAATTATCATTGAGACTGATCTGTTTCCATAGAGAACTGACACAATTTTTTACTTCTACTGTCAAATTCAAATGCATATTTTATTCCATATGAGATGCAGTGAAATGCTGAGTGTGAAATTCTGACTGTAAATGGCCAGAAAAAATAAAATAAAGCGTAAATTAGGTTCAATCAAAACCACACTAAAATAAAATCAGACTACAATAAAACTGCCATTAAAGTAAGATTTACACATTTAAAATGCAGGTGAAAATTAAAGTTTAAACATACAAAATGTAAAGATAAAATTTGTATTTAAGGGAAAAATATCTAAAAATTTAACTATATAGACATGCACAATAATTAGGCAATATCACACAAGAGGGAGTGGTATGTGAGATATCAGCATGGGTGTGAAGCGATCATACGATAGCTAGTGTAATTAACAATTGTTAGAATCTCTGTGATATATGTAGTTAAACATCCCAGTGCTGTTGCTGTCTATTGTCATCACTTGTGGAATGGCTCTCGTCCAATTAGATTACTCAGTCAGAACTAACTGCTGTACAATATACAATAATGTGTGTAAGTATGGGTGGCAGTAGCAGTTAGGATTGTCCTAATATAAAGGGGCAGAGTGTTCATTTCTATAAATTGTTTCGTTTGCAAAAAGTTAAAAAATATAAAAAAAAGAAGAAGAAGAAGAGTGACCAGTGCAAACTGGGTGAGTAACAACAAGCTGAGGTAGTTGTGCTGTAGTTAGTCAAGACATCAGAAGTGAATTAATTAACATACCTTTGGTGGTTAACTAGTTAATATGAAATTAGTCTGAGGTGTTGTCCATGTTCAGAGCCAAATTGGCCTGCGAGAAGAAGCTTCTCTTCTCTTTCCTGACTGTAACAAAAGGAACAGTGCATTTTTGGGGTGGGTGAGGCCGTTACCATCATCATGGCCTTGGACCAGTAGTACTTGCTGCAGGTCATGGAGTTCTCTTGGGATGATGCATACAACTGATCACACCACCCTGTGTAGAGCTCATCTGTCCAACATGGTGCTGTTCTCAAACCAGTTATGACCTTCCTGTCAGGATGCTCTTGATAGTGCAAATGTAGTGCAGTGGCCCCTCGCAAGGCAGGTAAAGTCCTTCAAGTATCTAAGGTAGACACTGCCGGGCCTCCTTCACCACGGTGTTGGTAGGACTCTGACAGGTCCACGGAGGAATCTCTCCATTGGGGTCATATTGATAATAAGTGGCTGGTAGTTCCTCCTGCTTTGTGCTAAGGTCCACTATCAACTCCTTTATCGTGCTGACATTTACATAAGGAGGTTGTTCTTCTGGCACCATTCTCCAGGTTTTCAATCCTTCATGTAGGCGTTCTCATTGTTGCATTGTTGATCAGGCCCACCACAACAGGATTGTCAGCAGAGTGGCAGAGTGTGCTGTAGTCATGTACAGTGGCAGAGTGTGCTGTAGTCATGTACAGTGAGAGCATGGGGCTCAGGACACAATCCTCAGGGGCTCCAGCGCTAAGGTTGAGGGAGGTGAGGGTGAGGGAGGCTGAGACATGCCCAATTGTACTGCTTGTTTTCTGCCATTCAGGAAGTTGATGATCCACTGACACATACATGGGCTGAGTCCCAGGTTCTCCACCATGATGGTGTGAAGTTCTTCCATAATTCTTATGATTGTGTCTCCTTTGCGACAATGACAATTGTTAAAAGCGCTATACAAATAAAACTGAATTGAACTGAAGTGTGGAGGGAATTTTAGCATTAAATGCTAAACTATAGCCAACTAAAAGCATTTTAACGTAATTCCCCTTCATAATATCCAGATGACTTAGTGTTGTATGTAGTAGGTGCTATATGGTATCTTTGGTAGATGGATTCGTATTGATCAAAACACTTCATCAAAACTGAAGTGAGGACTGGCAGGCAGACAGGTTCTGGTTTCTTTGGGACAAAAATGATAATGGAATATTTAAAGGATATGGGGATTCCTAAATGTGACGAAGAAAGGTTGAATTTTTACAGGACTCTAAGAACATGACCTGAGATGCCATCTGGTCCTCCTGTCTTCCTGGTGTTCACCCTACTAAAGGTTATCCTCATGTCATGCTCTGAAATGATAAACATCTTTCCTGTGCTGACATTCTTCATTTTTCTGCTGTCATTAGCACTTCTAGCACTGTTGCTAATTGCCAATTAATAACATAACAACCAAACTTTCTTTTCAAGAAAGAAAGAAAACCCTTTTTGGGTTACTGCATTACCTTTCTAAATGGTTAAGAACATATAATGAATATCTTCCTCTTGGAAAAACCTGGCAGAATGTTTTGGGAGCTAAATTCCACAGTGGGGCCTTGCAGACAGTCATCGGTCATCACCTAGTCCCCTAAAAAACAAACTTTGGTCTCCACAGTTACCATTAGAGCCCTAGGAGAAATCTCCTATTCTGTCACCAGGGCAAACAGTCCTCCATGACCCAATCATGATCTTGTTCCATAAACAAACGAAGTCCTTTGACTGTCCGGTAAAACAATGACGTCAAAGGCATGTCCAAAATCAGAGAGAGATCCCTAAGCTAAATGGCTCACACATTTAGTTTTCTAAAATGTCCTTAATTAAAGAAATAGCACTGCTATTTAAGTTCCTCATATGGAGTTTTATCATATTGAGACTAAGAATGTGTAGGGGACTGGACCTTTCGATCTACCGCAAGTCTTTTTCCTTCAACTCAGTAAGGAGATATTTTTATGTTTACCTTGTAAGAAAAAAAAAACTTGCTTAAATTAATACTTTGCCTTCACTTAGCAGTTTATTAATCATCTTTAGAAAAAGAAGAGGTTTTCTGATCAGTGATTTCCTCTGAAATGGGCTGGGTTGGGAGTCTGAGAAAATCCATTTTAATATTATGTGAGTCTCTAAATGGAAACATAGAGCAAGGTGCTCCCGCAGAGATTACGCTGTATTTAAAGCAGCACCTATATGTGAAGCTAGAGCTGATTTAAATGGTTTCTGATCATAAACAGCTGTTCTGATTGTTTAAAGGTACTAAACATTTTGGACAACAATTATATTCAAATTGCCCAAACAAACTTTATGAAATAATTGCTTAGGACAGTATGTGACAAGGTGAAAGAATACTTGAAGTCAAAATTTAATTCCAGGCACAAGAAATCCATTTAAAGCCACTCATTCACTCATTGTTTATACTTTTTTATCCTGTATAAAGGGTCGTAGGGGGGCTTGGAACCTATCCCAGGAGACTTTAAAGTAAAGTAAAGTAAAGCCTTTATTTGTCACATATACATTACAGCACAGTGAAATTCCTTCTTCGCATATCCCAGTGTAACTGGGGTCAGAGCGCAGGGTCAGCCATGATACAGCGCCCCTGGAGCAGATAGGGTTAAGGGCCCAACAATGGTAACCTGGCTGAGCTGAGAATCGAACCGCTGAGCTTCCAATCAGTAACGCAGTGCCTCAGCTCTCTGAGCCACCACTGCCCACTTTGAGCACGAGACGGGGTACACCCTGGACAGGGTGCCAATCCATCACACTCTTCTACACCCTCAAAAGTTCACTGACACGACAGGCATTTTGGAAACGCCAATTAGCCCAATCTACATGTCTTTGGATGGAGTACGCAAAGGAAACTCATCCAGCATGGCAAGAGAACGCGCAAACTCAGTGCACACAGATCTGAGGTAACAATCGAACACACACTGAAATGCACAAATAATTTTACACTATATAAGAATTCCACGTGTGTAACCCCCTGATTGAACTATGTTCCTATAGCCTAGTTTATTCAGGGTATGGCTTTTAGACATTTAATAGTTTCAGTGCCAAGAAGCAGAAAACAAGCTTCCACAAGTCCTCTTCCACAAGACTGTTAAATGATGTTGAAATGTTTTTAAGTGGTAACTAATAGCTTATTACAAACAATAATATGGATCTCAGGGTAGAAGGCAAAGGACACACCGGATGTGGCACACACAAATTCTTTAACTTGATCAATTCTACCATTTGCTATATAAAATTTCTTATTAGACATTTAGGCCATATACATAAATATATTGGCTTCCTTAAAGAGTGTAAACTTATTCATGCTCTTTCAGAAAAAAGGAAATAAACATTCAGTTATTCAGCACAACAAGTAAAAACGTCTGAGTCCTGAGGCTTGTGTCCAATGAAAAAAATTTAATGGAATGTGAGGTCTCGTTATCTTATTTTGTGCTCCTATCAAAAATGGAAAAGAAGGATAAGAGTCTTCACATCACATTTTATTTTATTTTATTTGTTCATTGTTATGATGTATAACAGCATTTTGTTCCGGAAGAATTTTTTTTTTTTTAATTTTGGTTGTAAAATTACTATCCACAAAACATTGTAATGATAAGAATACATGTTATTAATAACTTTTCCTGTTATAAACACTAACAGCTACACAATGTCTGGATAAAGAGTGTTTTTTATGTCTTCATTATGTATATTGTTAAATTGTCCACTGTACTGTCTGAGTGTGTTTGACGTCGTCATTTGTAATTACGCTAGTTTTTGTTGCCTCGTGTGTAAATGCTCATCTGTGACCTGCTGTATGCTTAGTTTGTTTATTCTGGTACTTTTAAGACCTGTAGTTTATTTACAAATTAAAATTCATTGTATAAAATGTTAAAAGAAAGTTGTAGACTTCATGGTTATGAATGCATGTTTTAATATTTCATGTTATGTACAGGATGAAAAATATATGTTAAATGATTTACAGATGATTAGGGGAAAAAATTGTATCTGAAATGAAGGGTTGTATGCAGTGTGCTTTTTGTTTGCATTTATCATTTCCCTTACAATTTCCTTCTGTTGGAGGTTAACACACATACATCTTCCTAAACAATCAGTCTCTCTCTGTCTTTGCACTGCTGCTGATCCATTTCATTGTAGTCCTATTTGTAGTACTATCCCACAACATACCACACCATCGATCCTTTTCATTCACCTTTTAAAAGTGCAAACATGATGGCTACTCATAGCTATTACTATAATTAACTGTTCGCTGTATAGTTCAAGAACAATGCTCCCAATAGCCGCCAGTGATTATAGATTTTCATTATACAGATGGACAGAGCTGGTGGATGTCTACATAACGTATTTGTGTTAAATACATCACAACCCCAGCTAATAGTGAGGCAGTGTTACCAGGTCTGTGGTACCTGTTTACCTATTCATAACTTGCTTGTGTGTGTAGATTTTTGTCTGTTACTTGTGTTGAATAAATTCTAATATTTATATGAATGTTTTACAAAGCAAATGGATCATCTAGAATGTCCTCATGCAAGCAGTAATTTCATTATTTATTAATCTTCTGTGGCCAATGGTCAGAGTCATGATCCTATCCCAGAAACTAGATATGAGGTGGAAAGACACCCTGTACATACAATGCCAGTACATGTCAGGCCACAACGCATACTCATTCATACCTTGGGCAGATTCTTGCACTTCCCTTCTTACTCTGACGTGTCCATCATTCTAGAATTGGGTAAATCTGGACTCATCAGCCTTGACCTCATGACCTTTTTCTAAAGCTCTGAAGTCTAATATTTATGCTCCCTACTATAAACTGATGTCTTTTTCTCCTCAGTAGTCTCGCTACCAAATGATTTTCTTAAGACAACACATCTATTCGGTTGCATGTGGAAATGCTCTTACTTTCAATATTTAACATAGCTGTGATTTCTAGCATTGATTTTCTTTACCAAGCATTTCATTGATCTCAATTAATTATTTTTCTTTGATCATGTATCTTCCATAAAGTTGACAGTTCAGCACCATCCTTTCAGGTTTTAATAATGTGCTGGATGCTTGAATGCTTGGCATAATGTGTTCAATTAGTGCTGAACACTAATTTAGAAAAAAAAAGGGGGGGGGGTGGGGGGTGGGTTTCTTAATGTAGTCCAATAATTTGACCTGAAATACTTTTTGGCTAACCAGTGCATGACTGAATAAATGGAAACCTGTTTTCTGACAAGTTATGTGTCTATGTTATTATGTGTATGTATGAGTGTGTTGCTCATATCTTCATAGCATAGACTAGTCCAAGGAGACAGCAGCATGTCCTACACCACATATTCCGCGATCCTCTAACTCTACACTGCTAGACACTGGGTGATTTGTGAAAAGAATGTAATATGGAGAGAAAAAAAGTACATGGATGCATGCTCAGACACACGCATATACTGTATCCAATCACACTGGCTTTTGTCCAGTCTCATATGTCCTCATGCAGACACTAACACTGTGTAAGGATGCAGACTGAAAGTGACAAAAAATGGGTACTCGCCCACAGACATTGCAGTATAAATATAGCCACAATGGCTGAGGGCCGGTGCAGTATTCAGGAGATTTGTAAGTATCCGTCGCATCATCTGTGAAGCATCAGAATGCTGAGATCAAGCTTGAGCTTCTCTAATCATAATAACCAAAATGCCAGCATGATGCCACAATACAGATAGTAGGATGCTCTAGCATTTGAAATATTACAAAACCAATACAGATCCTTATAAAACCAGAAACCTATGTTTAGACCTTTCTATGCACCGCTGCATTATCAGGCCATGCATGAAATTCATGTAAGCATGGTTCACTGATTGAACCATAAAAGCATCACTTCCTTAATCCTAATCTGTCAGATAGTGATTTCAATTCTGACTCTCAACAGGACTGCAACCTTCATGGTGCTGAAGACTTGAAACTGAAACACTTGAAAAAAATATATAACAAAAGGGTGACTTTGTATTTTTTTTTACAAAATTATGATCTATACGCATTTTTCTCGCTCATACACATGTACATAATTTTGTTTTAAAATATATATTAATAATTCTAAATAAAAAATAACGATTCGACAATTCGATTGTCTAATTTTGAGACAATCACCATTGTTAAAAGCTGTATATAAATAAAATTGAATTGAATTGAAAAATGAATGTAAGTTGATTTATTTCATAAAACACTCACGTTCCCAGGACTTCTTTGAAGTCATAATTTTCCTTAATATCAGTTGTCTTCTTTTTCCATCCTTTTCCTTCCTCTAAGGGCATTGTACGGTTGAGCTGGTGCTCCACTGAGAAGCTTGAATAGAGGATTTAGGATAGCACAGTGGATAACACAAGCACAGAGAGCAAAACAGGAGTGAGAATGGGAGAGTAAAAGAGCAGGAGCCAGTAACACTAGGACATCTCATCAACATTCAATGTCAATATACATGATTATATACAACATTAAGGCATATGGATAGCATTCAGGATTGAGTACCAGTTACATTATGAGTTCTTTGATCTGAGTTGTTTGAAATGCTCAATCTCCCTATTTTAACGGTGAGTCTAAACTGTGGTGAGTTTTATTTTAAGGACTTAATTACACTTTCTCTAATTCCTGGAATAAAGTAGACCGTATTTTTTTTATCAAGGTAATTAAAATCAATGCTGTCCTGCTTTTCTAAGGCATTGAATTTATTTCATGAATTTCATTGGTTTTATTTGATGGGTTCAGGTTCAGTACATAAGAAAAGCATTAATGAATCAAAGAAGCCAAACAGCTCTCAGAGCTTACTCTGAGTGGAAGGATGACCGGGGATATGAAATTCTCTAATATGTATTAAATGACCGTGTGTAACTGATACTTGATCCATGATGGTTTAACGCAGTGATCAAAGAGATTTCGATCTCTGTAAAGCTATGGAAGGCTTCGTAGGCCTGCACACATTTGAAGTATGTTGAGCAAATGTGTCATACTGTATCTGTAAGATATTCATTTTGTACATCCATGTTCCATCTCCACAGTTTTATGCTTGCTGTTTTGCACCATTTGCAGCATACATTATGTTCATCATTCATAATGGCTGGGGTTGATATGCTAGTATTGCATTTACTCTTTCATGTCACTCACAGGACAAGTGCTGTTCACTCAGAAGACAGGGATTTTACTTAATAGTCCATTGACATTTTTCAACATTATTTCACATTTTAGAGGTAATTATTTTAATGCTTGACCCACCTCCTGCATCAGTACGATGGGAAATACGTCCTTAGTGTAGATTAGCTAGCAATTTTTTTTTTTTTTTTTTGGTAAACATTTTAACAAGTACCATAGTTTTAGTTAGTATTCGTTTGTTTATTATTGTTTTTTTTATATATATTTATTTATTTGTTGTTGTTGTTACTGGTAACCTTGTAAGACGCAAGACGCGAGTTTTAACGGAGGCGCGCAGGGATTCATAATCCACACAGCTGTGAACTCGCGCGCGGGCAGCAGACCTCACTGAGCGATTCTTACATTTTCTGACCCTCAGCAGACACTTTAAAGACTCAAATACCGGCGGGAAAAAATAAAACAATAAAAAGAGAAGGGATTTGGATAAAGCATAAACAAATAGCTCAAACAGAAATGCGTCCTAGCGCGGTGTGTAACGAACACTGCTTCATACTGTATGTCTCAAACGTCCAGTAAGGATTAAAGGGCTGGCGAGGATGCAGTAGGAATTTACATCTAACACCAGATAATGTATGAAACAATGACTGAACCGATGCATTGTAGACGATAGCATGAGGCAGCTCAGTCGAGACGGCGTGTTTGAATCTTTGTCTGATATCAAAGAACATGATAAAATCCATATAGTATCAAATCTGTGCGCACACAAAACAATGATGAAACCCAATCGAAGATGTGGCCAATGCACCAAATCTCTCTCCCACCTCATTAAGCGCAACTCTCTTGATGACTGGATACACATTTCTGCGTGCAATGCGCAACTATTTTTTCCCACATAATTATTTATTTTATTTTGTTATTATTATTATTATTATTATTATTATTATTATTATTATTTTACAAAACTCACGACCAATGCATTCAGGTGTCTCCGTGTAGTAATGCAGCCTATGTGAGGAACCTTAATCGTTTAGGTTCCCTACGTATATTATGAATCCAAGGATGACCAAAGCAGGACAAAGGATTCCGATTCAGATTTAAGTATTTCATCTGCTCGTCTTCTGAGAGGAAGGTGTGTGTGTGTGTGTGTGTGTGTGTGTGTGTGTGATGAGGAGCCTACCTGTTCGCCTGCTCTTGGAGCTGCAGTCTTTTGCACTGATGTCGCGCTCGCGCTGCTCAGCCAGACCTGCTCTGACGTCACACGCGCTGCTGCGGGGATCCTGGACTCAGCAAGTTCCTCTTCTCTGTCTGCACTTTTCAACATCAGGCCAGCGGGGGGTGGAGAGGGGGGCGTGCAACATCTGGAATAATGCGCACCCTGTCTTGGACATACTTAGGGACACTCTTGGATGTTTCTGTTATGAAACTTTTACATACAGTATTCAGCAACATCTCAGCAAACACACAAAACCCAAAGCACGTTGAATGCCAACACAAAATGTACAGTATGTTTATAATCACTGATTCATTAATTAACGCCTATCTGCATGCATTACATACACTATATGGTAAATCGCATAGCAAGTCAATCCGGATTCAGCCCATACGTCAAATTTGCAATAATTCAATGTAATAAAATGTATGCTTCCTATCTTAAAATAAAAACACGTAATACACATCAATAAATTGTTAGTTCTACTAGTCTATTCTATTCTAGTCTACTTGGAGATCTTGGCCCAAGATTAAGGCTAAATTGGATTTAGGTCTGAACTTTGACTGGAGGTGGGTCTGAACCTCCACACCAGTCTCAAGTCTTTTGTTGAATCTAACAGGTTTTTATCCAAGATTGCCATGTATTTGGCTCCATCCATCTTCCCATCATATCTGGCCAGCTTCCCTGTCCCTGCTGAAAAAACATCAGCCCAACATGATGCTGCCACCACCATGCACTGTTAGTTTTCCAACACACGTAGCGTTTTGCATTTATGCCCAAAAGTACAATTTTGGTCGCTACTGACCAGTGTACCTTTTTTCTTGTTTTTGCATGGTTGCTGTGTCCCCAACTGGACCTTTTATGACTTTCTTACAACATTGCCTTTCTTCTTGCCATTCTTTCATAAAGGCCAGATTTAAGGAGGGCACCACTACTAGTTGTCCTGTGGACTTATTTTAGTTATGGATCTCTGCAGCTCCTCCAGAGTTACCATGGGCCTCTTGGCTGCTTCTCCCTGCCTGTCAGTTTAGGTGAACAACCATGTCTTGGTAGGTTTGCAGTTGTGCTATACTCTTTCTGTTTATGGGTAAGGGATTGAACAGTGCTTAATGTGATGTTCAAAGCTTGGGATATGTTTTTAACCTAACCTTCATCCCTAACACGAGACATGGTGTGTTCCTGTGAGGGCTTCACAGAATAGTATTCATTTACGGAGATTAAATTACACACAGGTTTGTTCACAAGGTGACTTCTGAGGACAATTGGTTTCACTTGATTTTAGCTAGGGGCATCAGAGCAAAGGGGTCTGAATACAAATGATTGCCACACTTCTTTTTGTTAAAATATTTAAAACACACACATTTGTCATTTTTCTTCCACTTCACAATTATGCACCATTTTGTGTTGGTCTATTGCATAAAATCTCAGTAAAATACGTTTGTGGTTGTAACATGACAAAATGTGGAAATGTTCAAGGGCTATGAATACTTTTGTATGGCACTGTATATTGCTTTAAAGTTAGAGTTGTAAGTGTAAGCTGGTATAACAGTCAAGGGGGACTAAATTAAGATGAGCACTAACACATGTAATGTTCAGATAGATAGATATTGCCAAAGGTTGGACATTTACCTATCTATCTATCTATCTATCTATCTATCTATCTATCTATCTATCTATCTATAAAACATAAATTCTATTTGGCTGGTGGGTGTCACAAATGTTCCTCACTGACTGTAACAGCAGGCAGTGTTGTCTACGGAGAAAATGGGTATGTCAGGCCGAGCTCATAGCTACTGAAACCCTGGATCAGACTGTGAAACATCTACAGCAACAACACATACAAACAGGCAGAAGTCAAACCAGAGATGTATATGGGCGGAGCCGCAGGTAAACCTCTGTTGGTTTAGAAATTAAGAGCCTCGCTTTCCTATGTTCACATGACCAACTGTACCAACTTTTAACATGTTACTGAACAGTTTTGTACCTGAGCCTCCAATAACAAAAGTTGACCTCATATTAACACCTCTCCCGTTATACTAAACGTCCAACCTCCAAACACTCAATATGACTGCAGATCAATCCTTGCTATCCGTTCACCCAAATTGGTTGACCCTGTTGAGTCTGGTTTTCTTCAAGGTTTCTTCCTATTGCCATCTCAGGGAGATTTTCTTTGCCACCATCGCAACGGCTTGCTCACCAGAGACAATTTGACCATTTTGATTTATACTTATTTCCTCACACTTTTCATTTCCATAATTTGTGGATTCTCTAAAGCTGCTTTTTAACAATAACAATTGTTAAAACCTGTATATACATTTTACATACAAAGGGAAATTGTATAGATTAAAGTAAAAATTTTCAGAATGACAAATAATATATTTAAAAAAAAGAATGAAAAGGCGAATTGGAAAACAACGTTTAAACGATAAATCTGTTAACGGAAGCCAGCAAACATGAAGACTTTTAACTGAATAAACTTCCGCTGGAAAAAAAAAAATAGGCGGGGCTTAAAAAGCCGTTAGCTTACTGGCTAACATTTGTAGCTGTTGTTGTATTTTCTGTTGGATAATTATCAACTGTTTAAGGAAAACCACAGATTTTATACGGGTGAGTTACAGCAGGGATTTTTTTATTATGCGAGGTTATAATACAGGCAGATAAAGTTACATTTCGGGTTACGCGGGTAGCAGGCGCGCTACCGCGGTTAGTAATGCTCTCTTTTGTTTGAGAAGTTAACAGCAGCGGCGGTGGAAGTGTGAGAGGATTGATGTACTCTAACGCGAGCGCCGGCAGGAAAGTTGTAACAAAACAGACGGGAGAGGCAAATAAAATAAATAAGAGCAAGGGTGTTTGTATTAGTTTAACTAATATTTATGTTAAGTGTTCCCCCCCCCCCCTCAAAGAACAGCCTGTGTATTAGCAAGCTAGTATACAAATCTGGTGTGTTCATTGCGTTAACAAGAGGTTTATTTTCAGTGTTCTTGTTAAATTGTGATCCATCAGAGTAGCCTCACCATGACAAATTGTGTATAATGTAAATGCCCGATCCTTTACCATGGTAAAACTGTTCCATTCAGCTCAGTTAAACATGTACCTCTTGAAACTTAGAATTTGGCCACTTTTTGTTTTGCCTTAAAAAAACAAAACATCTATAGAGCACAGCATTATGCAGTATAGTGTTGCATGTGCTTTTTTCAGCCCAACCTAGGAAACATGATGAATTTTATTCAGTTAAATTTTAGCCAACTATACAAATAGACCTGATTTTAAAAAAGGGGGGTCACATAAGCAAAGAAACAGCACAGATACACACGAGCATTTGTTTTTATTGTTGTTTTCCATCATTTTAATAATATGCTAATTTTGAGAGTTCTAAAATGTACACATTATGAAAGTAATGGTAACTGACATATTGGAAAACCCAAATGCACGCAGTTTGATGTCTGAAGTTTCTTCGTTAACACACACTGGCAAGGCTTCCATATATACACACATATACTGTGTGTGTGTGTGTGTCTATTTATGTGTATATATACAGTGTGTGTATATATACGTATATACACCCACAGATCTGTGCTGGGAACACAGCATAGATCAATGTTTGCGGAGGGGTGGACATGACATGATATGTATATATAATTAATTTCTCCCTCGTCATTGATCTTTTGTGTTCCCGGCACAGTTCTGTGTCGCTTGGGTTTTAATTAATATCAGATGTTCAGCATTAATCTTCAGGTGATATTTGTTAGTGCCTGTACCAACTGGACTGTCTGTATGTGCAAAAAAACTTTCAGGTACTTTTTCTATGGGCTCCAAGAGACGCCGCATCGCTTCTCCCTCCAGCAGTGTGAGTGGAGACTTTGATGATGCCACTTCATCAACTCCAGCCAGCAGCTGGAAAAGGAGGAAGACTTCTAATGCCACAGCTGTTGATCAAGTAAGTTTGCACAGGTTGTTAGTGCCAGCTGGTTGCATACATGATCTTTTTTTGGGAACCTCCATTAACAGAACTATGACAAACCTACAACAATACATAAAGCCAGAGCAGGACTTTAAATGTGCCACAATATGGGTGTTTCCACAATAGGTTATTTTGATTACTTCAGTGTACTAGTCTGTAGCAATGGATTAGATGGATTGGTATAAAACTGGATTTGATTTAATTTCCACTAATATCGTATACATTGTGAAAGTGTTACTTATCTGATTTTTTTTCCTCCCCTCCCTATTTATGGATACAACCTTTAACGCATTCTTAGTGTTTTTTTTTTTGAATGACCACAGTGACTAAGCATGCAGTCTATTTCTTGTAGATTGCTGTTTGCAATGAATTGTACAACACTATCAGGGACTACAAAGATGAACAAGGGAGGCAGATATGCGAGCTCTTTGTTCGTGCACCGAAAAGAAGGTATGTAGCAGCTGCCGTCCCCATTTTTGTACAATTCTGTGTGTAGTGATAAAAATTAGCAATGTTATATGCAGTTCCAGACACGATAAAATGTATTATACAAAAAGTTAACGAGATGGTTTTGGTTGTTGAATTGTTCTCTGCATAGTCTTCCTAATTATTGTGTACGATTTTTAGGAATCAGCCGGATTACTATGAGGTAGTGAGCCAGCCCATTGACATGATGAAGATCCAGCAGAAGCTCAGGACAGAAGACTACCAAGATGCAGAGCAGTTCTCTGAAGATTTTAAGCTACTTATAAACAATGCCAAAGCTTACTATTCGGTAACGTACACATGATTTATGTTAAAGTGATGTTTCTTTGTGTAGGTTAGTACATACTTCAAATCATTACTAGAATTTAATTTTGACTTAATTTTTTGTTTTATTAGTTTCTCTATCCTATGACCAGACTGACAGTTTCATTAAATAAGACTTGTAGAATGAAAAGGAACATGTATGTAGTTTGTAATCAAACCATGGTCAGGGCTTCAGACAAGCATAAATCTTTACTCAAAATATTCAGGATCCAAATAAAATTTTTAAGGGCCATAATTTAACCCTCTTCATAACGTGACCAGGTGAACTAATCTCAGTGGTTGATGTCCCTTGGCTTATGTTGGCTAACTTTGGCTAGCTAGTTAGTTAAACCATGTCACGCCAGTTAGTTAGCACGACACTAGACAAGTTTCAAAAGCTACTGAGAATATAATATAAAATTTATATAAAAATTTTAAATATAAAAATAGGGAAAGGAAATGGAATTCTTAAATTCACGTCACCAGTTGTTTTTTTGTTTTGTTTTTTTTTTGCATGTGCACCCACTACATTAAGAGTATGTCATGGTGTTCGCATTGTTGAATGCAGCCCTGCTGTACTATCACGTACTCTTGTCTCGAGTACAGAGCAGAGGAGAGGGGGTCCCTGTATATTTTTGTGGAGGACTGTCGCCACTAGCAGCTGTCTGAATAAATCTAGTCGCAAAGTTCAAACACTAGATGCACTGACGACCATAGTAGTTGCCATCTGGAGCTCTGAGGATTCTCAATTAGGGGTAGTGATGACTTACAGCTGGGCTCAATTTTGTCTTTCTCCCCTTTCTAGGCTGATAGTTCAGAGTACAGGGCTGCCTGTAAGTTGTGGGATCTGTTTCTAACCACGAAGAGTACCCTGCTTCGGGGAGATGTTGAGGACGATGAGGAAGAAGAGGAAAGTGAAGATGCAGACAACCCAGGAGTCTCTACAGAGGAGGAGGTATGTTTCCTCATAGTCTACAGAATGGGAAAAGAAGTTTTCGTGAGATTCTTCATAGTTTTTAAGAGCGTAACAGCTCTGTGCATATGACACAGTAGCATTGTTACATCATCTCTTCTCAATTGTGCTCAGATGTCACCCAACTATATGAAGGGTATCCTAGAGCAGCTGTTGGAGACTCTTCTATCTTATACTGATTCTTCAGGGAGATTAGTTAGTGAACTTTTCCAGAAACTGCCCTCTAAACTGGTAAGACTCATTTGATTTGATTTTTGTAATGTGAATATCATCACATTTATTTAGTTTACCTTATTATTTAGTTAATAATTCTGTATGTTTTTTCCATACCAATATAGCAATACCCAGACTACTATGCCATAATTAAAGAGCCAATAGATTTGCGAACCATAGCTCAGAGGATACAGGTTTGTTTTTCCCATTATCACTAATCATAAAAGTTACTGGATTTCCAACTAAACTTGGCAAAAATAGTCCCCCAAAACTAACATGTTATTGTTTTATCACAGATGGGACATTACAAATCCATCAATGCCATGGCCAAGGACATTATTCTTTTGACCAAAAATGCCAAAGCCTACAATGAACCTGGATCACAAGTATATAAGGTAATTTATGGTTACATTCTGTTGTGGTATCCTCCACATCAGTTCTGCCACAAACAGGCAATCCGGTTTTGGTTTACTTTCCTGGGTTTTGAGGTAACACTTTCTCTTTTGTTGTTTAAGGATGCAAACACAATCAAGAAGGTTTTTATCCAGAGGAAGACTGAACTTGAACAGGCAGAACCAACAAAATCTAGTCTTCGCATCAGGTATCTTCATCATCCAGGGTTTTACCTTGATGCTTTGAGCTTTCTGGTTTGATCCTGAGCTCGGGTTAACTGTCCCTGTGAAAGTGTGATCTCATTCTGCAGTAGGCATCCTCTGGATTCTCTCATTTCCTCCCACTATATTAAAACGTGCTGGTAGGAGGACTGATGACTTTAAATTGCCCCTGGGAGTGAATATGTGTGCAGATCGTGTTCAGTGATTAACTGGTGCTCTATTCCTGCCTTATTCAAAGTGTTCACATGATTACTTAACTAGGATAACCATCTGTTACTGAAAATGTATCGAGCTCGTAGATTGTTTTTGATCACTGCATGTTCTGTGGCAGGAATCGGAGGTCTGCTCAGGGTGATCGTCTGCCTGCTATAACCATGTCTTTGCAGCCTGGCTCAGAGAGTGATGAAGACTCCATTCTCTCAGGTATTCAATCTTCCAGCCTGAGTATGACTTACAAAGACTCTGTACTGAATTTGCAATATAATCTAACTTTTTTACTTTCTAGCCTTGCCAGTTTTATGTAATTATGGTTAAATGTAAAGTCATACGTATTCAATCAAAGCTTTAAACTCAATAATGTGATTTCTTACTGTCTTTTGTATCTGTTACTAAAGGCTCTGTGCGATATGATGCTGGGGAGATGGAGTCTGAAAGTGGGCACACCCGACTAGCTACTGCTGACCCAATCTTCCAGTTGTACCAAGCTGTCCGAGGGGCCCGTAATACTCAGGGTCAGCTCATCGCTGAGCCGTTTCTCCAGCTACCTTCACGCAGAGAGTACCCTGATTACTACCAGCAGATCAAAAACCCCATTTCCATCCAGCAAATCAGGTACAAGCCTAAATTTCTAACAATATATCTTTGCTTTATATTAATTAACTTTTGGTCTATACCCAGTTTCCCTTTAATGCATCCAATTTCATGAACAGATAATTTTGTCTGCATTTGTGGGAGTTATTGACTTGTGTTGGTGCTACCAAACAGCATCATGTAAATTGATGTATTGCAGCTAATCATAGTATAATCAAGGAAATCAGTATGCTGGTCTTAAGCTGGTATCCTGGTGAAATACAGCTCTTTAACCTAACATCTGTTAACTTTTTTTCACAGAGAAAAAATGCGGAATGGGGAGTATGAGGGAATCGAGCAGATGGAATCGGACCTTAATTCTATGTTTGAGAATGCTAAACGCTACAATGTCTCCAATTCTGCCATTTACAAGCGTGCTCAAAAATTACAGCAAATAATGCAGGTGAATATATTTATTTTCAGAATGGTCGTTAGTAAATGTGCCTGAATATTAAGTCTAACCTATTGTCATTACATATAGACCAGAAGTGTCAAACATATGGCCTACAGGCTGGAACACTCTGACCCGAGTCATCTAACGCATTTTGAAACTGTACCCAAAGTCATTCACGCCAGTGATGTGTACATCTTGTACCAAGCTAAAACTGGGGCATAATTAAGTCCTGTTCAATTCCTGTCCATCCCAACATCTCAACAGGGAACCCATCCTCATTTGGGTGAACAGAAAGCAGGAATTGATCTGCATTCATACTGTGTGTTAGGTGGCAGGAAGTTCAGTATAGCAGTTGTTAACAGATGTTAATTGATGAGTAAATCTTCCTTTCAGCTAAAAAGAAGAGAATTTCGAGATGATGATGAAGGAGACAGTTTGCTTACCCCCATGACTCCTGACACTGGAAGCAGTAAAAGAAAAAGGTCAATTCCATTTTAGGCTGACGCGGCATATTTTTATACCGTATATTCTTTTCATTTGTATATTGTTAGTAATGTTTTTTTTGGTCTGTACGATAATAAATTTTTCAACGTCATAGTCATAAGAAGAACACCAAGAAAAACAGGATGAAAGCATTGTATGCAGCAGTGACCGAGGCACGGGAAGCAGGTACAGGTCGGCGCCTCTGTGACCTCTTTATGGTGAAGCCTTCAAAGAAGGACTACCCTGACTACTACCAGGTTATCTTGGAGCCCATGGACCTGCGCACCATTGAGGGCAATATCCGTGCTGAACGCTATGTCAGCGAGGAGGGTCTCATAAATGATATGAAGCTCATGTTCCGCAATGCCCGTCACTACAATGAGGAAGGCTCTCAGGTAGGTCAGAACTGTAGAAACTATGATTTATTAGAAGGCTGAAGATGGATGAAGATATTTTTTAAAATTCTTTTTGCAGTTTGTTTACATTATATGAACGTAATTTGTAATTTTTTTACACTGTATAGTATGACCTTTTTGTTTTTACAATCAGTTTTGATAGTTTTACTCAAAGCCAAACATTTATAGTTCATTTAAAGATTTAAATATTTATTTACCTATAACTGCTATGTGTAGGTTTACAACGATGCAGACATTCTAGAAAAGATGGTGATGGAAAAACAGAAGGAACTCGGACCTTTACCAGAGGATGACGATGTTGGCTCACCCAAGCTCAAACTACGTGCGTTTTTAAAAAAAATTTTATTTTATTTTTTTGCATCTCGAGTGATGTATGAGATGATAATCATTATCATATTTATTGTTGTTATTGTTAACCTGTTATGTATTTAGGGAGGAGTGGGGGTGCTGCATCTCCCAAGAAATCTCGTTCTCAGACGTCCCTGCAGCAGAAACTGGTCAAGCTCTATGAAGCTGTTTCTGGTTTCACAGACAGTCGTGGACGTCGCCTAAGTACAGTGTTTCTGCGTCTGCCATCACGTTCTGAGCTGCCTGATTACTATGCCGCCATTAAGCGGCCTATTGACATGGAACGTCTGCGCAGCTACATGCTTCAAGGCCGCTACCAGGACATAGAGTCGATGGCTGAGGACTTCATTCTTATGTTCAACAATGCCTGTACATACAATGAGCCTGAGTCGCTCATCTATCGCGATGCACTGCTGCTCCACAGAGCTTTTCTTGATGCACGCCGCACCCTCGAGAAGGAGGAAGAGGAGGGGGAGGAAAAGGTGGGAGCACAAGTGGCCGTAGCTCCACTGGTTTGTGAGCTCATTAGGAACCTGTTTGTGTCCGTGATGGGCCACCAGGATGATGAGGGCCGGTGCTACAGTGATTCGCTTGCAGAGGTGCCTGCTGTGGATCCTGCCAACACGGAGGACCCACCCCTTAGCTTGGAGATAATTCGCAACAATGTAGAATGTGCACGCTATCGGAGATTGGATGTGTTTCAGGAGCATTTCTTTGAGGTGCTGGAGAAAGCCAGGCGCCTTAATAGGTTAGTAAAAACCTTTTAGCTCCACTGATCTGTTCCAAGTTTCATCTGTGAGATTTCATTTTTAACGATTTGTGGAATTCTGGAAATTTTTTTTCATAATTTTGGTCTGTAATGCTATAAATGTTTAATTGTTAAATATTCGCAAAGTTTAAATGTTTATTTGGGATTTTAAGTATTATTTAACTATTTAAAGAAAAAGCTAAATCTAGAAATGTACCAATTTGATCAGCCATGTTTGGAATCGTACAGTTTTCAGCTTGATCTGGCATGACTGGTGATCAGCTGAAATGCATTCACTCTGTCATCCAGAGATCAAAAGTTTGAATTCTCTATCAAGCAGAGCTACACTAGCCGATCATGTGTATCTGCTTGATTTCTTTTATTATAAACATATAGTTGAATTTTTCATTACCATTAGGAAAATGTTTTTATATGTTTTGATTCGTAGTTAAAAAAAAAAAAAAATCTCAATCACCCCAAATCAGTATTGGCCAAGAAAAACATGCATCTCTAGATAAATCAAAGACCAGAGGTATATTCAGTTCTCCGGCCAGGACAAAATGAACTTATTACTATTGATAAGAAAATAAGGCCACAAGTGCTTTTTTTCCCCCAAACAAAACTACTCACTTTTCCTACAGAACTGACTCTGAGATCTTTGAGGACTCAATTGAGCTGCAGCAGTTCTTTGTGAAGATTCGAGATGAACTATGCAAGAATGGTGAGATCCTCCTTTCCCCAGCACTCAGCTACACATCTAGACATCTGAATGCAGATGTGGAGCAAGAAAAAAGAGAGAAACTGCCTCAGGAAGTGGAGGAAGATAGACTCAAAGCAGAGGAAGACAAGAAAGGTATCTTGATCATTCACTGACTATGCATTTCATTACAGTTTAGACTAACATGAAGTACTGTCCACAAGTCTACTATGTATATTCACCTTGTATCGTATATTCAACTATTTCCAAGCATACCTTTAAAAATGAATAAAAAACATTGCAGAAAAATATTTGCATGCATGTAAAGAAAGCAACATATTGACAAACCAGTTTTAAGATGAGGGTGGGGGGTAAACATGTATTCTCCTGGGTTTTGCATAAAAATAGAACGGAGTAAGTGTGACTGAGTTATCAAAAGAATAAATAAAACCTAATAATAAAACCTAACGGCTTTTTTACTTACAGTCTTGGGCACATGACTTTGAAAACATTTCTACATAAAAGAAACTTCTATAAAGAGTACAGAAGAGTAATAAAATAAACACGTCAATATTTGGTGTAAAAATATTTTGTGTGGTGTTGATAGATTTGTGTAGTTCTATAAGTATAACAGCTGTTTTCTCCAGCACACTCTGCAAAACTTTCACACCTTCTATTTTTTTTTTCATTCCAAACCCAGGAGCCTACATTAATTTTTTATTTTTTTTTGGTTTCCATTTAAAAACTGATCTGTCATGTAAAATGCTGCATATGGCACAATTTGTGCTAAAGATAATATGGTGCCTAAGACTTTTGCACAGTACTGTATAATATTTGTTTGCAAACACTGATCAGCCATAACATTGACACAATGAAATATTGACATATTAACATTATCAATTATATAACACTAAACTGGTGATGAGATCATGGACACCTAAGGCTCACGTGTGCCCACGTGGACCAAAAGAAAAGCTGTTCAACCCCATAAAAAAGCCATTGTAGCACAAATTATGGGTTGGGGAGGAATCAATGCTGGCCAAAATACAAGGGCACCAGAACTCCCAGTTGCTGCAGCCTGCAGTGCTTGGCAGGCAAAGTGCCCAAGCCTGCTGACCTAGCCTCCAGATTCCAATCCAATCAAGCACCCATGGGATGTGCCGGCTAAACAACTCCGATCGACGGAGGCCGCAACCCACAGCACCCAAAAGAACCGCTGCTAACATCCTGGTGCCAAACACCACAGCACACCCCTGGAGGTCTTGTAGAGTTATACCCCAAGGGGAACCTACTTAAAGCTTGCCATAATGTTTTGTGTGTTGCGTGATGATTGTATGGATTAAAATTTACACCAAACCTATTCACAATTTAAATCCATATTTTGCTATTTTAAATAGCATAACCTTGTTGTTTAATTTTTCTTTGAGTAGTTTAGACTAAGGGGGGTGGGGCCCAAATTCAGGGAGTGGGTGGAGGGGATCGAGATGTAACTACAGTCTGCATGTCTAGGGACCCTTGTATGGATGTTATGGTCAGGTGTCTCTATGCTCGTACCCCAGTGTAGTGTATGTATCTGCACTAAGGTTCTTATTAGTGGCACTTTTATGCCTTGACTCAGGGGGAGCTTGTGTATGAATAAGTGATTGTTCTTCCAGAGGAGGAAAAGACAGAGGTTGTTACAAAGGACCAGTGGTCATCAGGCCTTCAGAACACCTATACTCAAGACTGCAGCTTTGAGAACAGCACCTACAGTGTAGGAGACTTTGTGTATGTGGAGCCATCTGAAGCCAACCTGCAGCCTCACATTGTAAGCATCGAGAAACTATGGAAGGATGAGGCTGGTAAATATATATTTTTTTCATTGTACTTTACAAATTTAGGTCTTGATAAAATTAGTTGCCATGACAGACAGTAACTAAATGTCCTGAATGCATCACATATTCCAGTTCCTCATTAAACTCTGTATTTTATTATTTTTATTTTTGTATATTTTTCAAAATCTTAGAGTTAATTAAAGAAGAGCCTTAAATACTCTTCAGGCTAATGGCATGGCTCTTTCCGTAATAACAGTTTACTGTGATTATAAGCCAACTTCAGCAAATCTTTGATACTCCTGATGTCAACACAAGCACATTAAATCTGAAATTAAAGTCTGGGTTAAAACACAGTTTAACAAAATGGAACATTTATGTTAAAGAGTGACTTAATCTTATTAATACACATCACAGGTTGTTAAAGCAAACTCCTTTCTGGCTGTGTGATGCAGGTGAACAGTGGATGTTTGGCTGTTGGTTTTACCGACCAGGTGAGACCTTCCACGTGGCTACAAGAAAGTTCCTGGAAAAGGAAGTATTCAAGAGTGACTACTACAACAAAGTCCCAGTCAGTAAGATACTGGGGAAATGCATGGTCATATTTGTAAAGGTAAATGAAACTTAACTTTCTCCTTCCTTTCCTTATCTATGAGAAAATATCAGTGATTTTTACAGTAGATTTGATTGCAGCAAATCAACAGCACAGTTGTAGTCAAAAATTTACATACACTCATCATGAACATGATTTATTGGCCTTTAAAGTATTTATTTGAACTGTTTTTTTTTCTTTGCAAGAATTATTGTACACCATGTATATTTAATAAAAGAAGACCTTGAAAGAGGTTGAATTTATTTTGCGTTAAAGGTTTATTCATGGCCCGCGTACAAGGAAAAGAACAGAACATAATTAATGATGCATCTTGACTTAACTTGTAAAGTACTGCAAGGTTTTATTACTATTGAACAAATGTTATTCAACAACTACAAACAATGTATGGAAATATAGTAACAACATACACTGGAATAATAAAATGCTATTTTTATTATGTCATGTAGCGCCATTGATGAACAATATTTTTTTTTTGGCCATTCGCCGTGTACTGTATATGTAAAGATTTTTAAGTGTGTCCACTCTTGAACATGCAACATACAATTGACCGTAGGAGATGCATGAAGTTTCTAAGTTGGACTATGAGCTTTATTAATAGTTAAATAAAAATTGCAGAGCAACATATTCGTTCCCACTTGTAATATATTTGATGGAATTACAGGTGGCTCTAAAGAATAAAAAAAAAATCTATTGGATAATTATCAGCTGCTTCTTGGTTCATAACAGTGTTTAACTGATTTGTACAGAGTGCCAAGTCCAGGCAGCTCCTGCAGAATGCTGTTAATGTTTTAATTTTTCTGAGTGGGAATCACGAGTTTACAATGCTAAAACTGGTCTTTGATTTTTGTTGAAAGATCCTGGAACACTTTGATTACTTGCACTGATAACATGCAGAAGTCGGATGGAAATGAAATTAAACCTTGAGAGGTTTTTAGGGTAGTCTTCAAGGCTGAGTATTTGTTTTTTGAGGCGGTATCGTGCCACCTGGTGAACACGCCTGAGACGGAACTACCTGTTCAAACACTGGTCAAACTGAATTTTTTGATGAAGATTTTCTGATATCCACACAGAGCAAATTATACGTACAGGGTTAAATTCGAAATTTTGGAAAATTTACATACACGCACTTAGATTGTCAATTCGGTGGTGCTGATGGTCCCAAAATGGCTTTTAGTTTGCCAAACCCAAGGCCTCTCCACTTTTTGTTGTAAGTACAAGTTACTGGGGTGTGTATCCACTTTGCCAAAGTCAGAAGACCTTGCCACTACCAATTCTGCCAAGATGAGTGATCAGATATCCAAGGATAAATTAATATATGTGCATCAAATTCTATGGGTTTTCTTCTATTAGAGATGTGCAGTATTTAAAAACAACCGGGTAAAAAAAAAAAGCTCATTACTGCCAATGTCTTTCATTTTCATGAGTGTATTTAATCCTCTGTTTACATCTGTATATAAACATTTTCACTGGTAATCGTTTTTTCATGATGATTTTCATATACATACATTATGCATAATTAATACTTCTGTTGGTATCCCCTAAGAGATGTAACTTTTTTCCAGGACTATTTTAAACTTCAGCCTGAGGGCTTTAAGACCGAGGATGCATTCGTCTGCGAATCTCGTTATGCAACACGGACCAAGGCCTTCAAAAAGATTAAATTGTGGAGCGTGCCATCAAGCTCTGTGAAGTTAATCCCTCGTGATGTGCCATTACCTGTAGTCAGAGTTGCGTCCATGTTTGTCACGGCTACAAGTCGTGACCAGGACAAGACAGCAGATGCCGCTAATGATCATGGTAGCTTTATTGAAAAAGTATGTATCTTTTTTCCATATGATATACTTTTATAATTATGTACAACTTATTGTACTAAACAAGTTTACAATTCAAGTATTTTGTCACTTAGGATGTATTACATTTGCTGCTTACAGGAGAGAGAGTCTGTTCCAGTAGAGGTGGCCAATGGTGAACCTGGATGTCAGTACTATGAACAGCTATGCTACAATAACATGTGGCTGAAAGTGGGTGATTGTGTCTACATTCGTTCTCATGGGTTAATACGGTCAAGAATTGGCAGGCAAGTGAAATTATAAAATTTTTCCTCTTACCTTCCAATCTCACACATGTATACACCTACTACAAAATCCTGTTTTGGTTTGGTGGTTATGGGTAGGATCGAGAAAATGTGGGAGCAGGATGGAGTTCCTTTCTTCTTTGGGCCCATATTCATCCACCCTGAGGAGACTGAACATGAGCCCACAAAGATGTTCTACCAGCGTGAAGTGTTCCTGAGTAACCAGGAGGAGACCTCCCCCATGATGTGTATTTTAGGTACAAATGTCCTTCAGCTGCATCACTTGCTTTGTCCAGTGATTTTTCTTTTCCTATTTTTTTCTTTTTTTTTTTATAGATATAATTTATTTGTAGAGTAGTCTTTGTGTGAATGAAACTGTTAAGATATTTTTACATTTAGAAAGTAATTATTATTTTTTTTAATTTCAATATAGTTTCCTAGGATTAATCACATGTTTAAAAAAACTATTAGTTTTCTGTTTTTTATATTTTTATCTTGACTATTCCTTCTTCTCTCTCCATAGGAAAGTGTGTTGTCTCCTCCTTTAAGGACTTCATTTCCTGTAGGCCCACTGAGTTTGCAGAGGAAAATGTACACGTGTGTGAGAGCCGCTATATTGAGAGTGAAAAGCAGATGAAAAAATTTAAAGGTCTCAAACGCTTCTCCCTTTCAGCCAAAGTGGTGGATGATGAGGTCTACTACTTCAGGTACTTTAAACTTATGGTGCATACAATGCAGGGTGTAAAATATATACTATTTGCTCTATACAAATAAAATTGAATAGAATTAAAAGATAATACAGTGGAACTTTTGATTACAAACATAATTCCTTCCGGAAGTAGGCTCGTATATCAAAACACTTGTAAACCAAATTTAAATTTCCCATAAGAAATAATGGAAACTCAAATTGTTAAATACAATTACATAAATTACAAAATATAAAGTAAAAATAAAACACATTAACCTGCACTTTACCTTTAAAAAATAAATAAATAAATAAAATAATAAATCCTGACAGATAAGTGCTTGTTTGTGCGTTCAGGTGCTGTGTGTGTTTTTGTGAGCGTGAGGCTATCTTACACCTTTCATCTTACACAGTAACCCTTCCTTATCCTGCACTTTACCTTTGACAAGAATCACGACAGCAGGGGAGACGATTACCCACAATTTCGCAGCACAAGAGAGAGAAAAACCATTGGCTCAGTTGTGATCACGTGATGCTCAGTGTCATAACAAGAAGCGCATGCGTGCTACATAATACTCGGTATTCGTAAACCAAGACTTGCTTGTTTTTCAAGTCAGTTTAAAAAAAAATCTTTGTTCATCTTGTGGAACACTCGCAACCCGCATTTTTCGCAATCCAAGGTTCCACTGTACACATTTCTTGTTTTGGCTTTGGTCCAGTGTTTAAATATTTAAGTGGCTATCAATAGAGGTTAATGTTTTTAGGATTCTTCCCTTTTATAGAAAGCCGCTTGTTCCTTCCAAGGAACCATCTCCCTTGCTGGATAAAAAGATTGAAGAGCTAGAGGCCAAATTTGCAGACATTGAGGACCTGGATGAAGATCTAGATGAGATGGAGGACGAGGATGATGATGCACCAGCAACACCCTCCATGCCCCAGCATCAGACTTCACTGATGAGTGATATGGACCTTCCTAACTTGCCTCTACAGGTCTCTCTCACATAAATAAATATATATAGTCACATTAACCCCATCACACAAACACGAGTCAAGTTTTGCATTTTGTTTAATAAATAATGCAAGAGTGTTTAAATCTCAAATTTTATTTTGTGTCTAAACCTGTAGTATGTGGATCAGCTGAAAACTCAATATGATTTTTGCACATTCTCTATGATTTATACAGTCCACACCAAAGACGATGAAGGGTCTATCCAAAAAAGAAGGAGCCAAGCGTAAGATCAACATGAGTGGCTACATTCTGTTTAGCAGTGAGATGCGAGCTGTCATCAAGGCTCGACACCCTGATTTCTCCTTTGGAGAGCTGAGTCGTCTTGTAGGAACAGAGTGGAGAAACCTGGAATCTACCAAGAAGTCGGAGTATGAAGGTAAATTACTATGAATACCACATCAGACTTTAAACTATGCATGGACAACACACAGGCCAAATATTATTTAAAAACTGCCCATAATTTCTTTGAAGGAAAAACTATGATAGAAACATACTGTGTTACTGTGTCTGTAAGCAAAGAGTGAGACTGTAATGCTATTACGTGACTACAATGAAGGGCTTTCTCAACAAGTACAATTGAGTTTTTCCTACATCCATCATTATTTACAATTATTAAGCTAAATCAAAGTTATCGTAACCAAGAAGAGAAAATTGGACTCTGAATGTCAAGTGTTCAACTAAGAATGGACATTGTAACATCCATTGGTACAAGTTACTGACTCGTTTACGGGACAAAGGAGTAAAAGAAACAAGTCCCTTCTTGTGAGATGGATGAAATAAATTTTAAAAAGATAAATGATTGCAGCTCTGTTAAAAAGCTTATGTGAGGTTAGGAAATCCCATCTTGTGCGTTTTGATTGGCTAAAAGAATTTGTCCTCATAAAGATTTCAAACATTTATAAGTTATAAAAATGCAAAGTTTGAGTGAGTTTTTTTTTTTTATATATTTTTTTAAGAAATTGCCTATAACTTCTTATAAAAAATTGCTTAAAATGTTTTACATATACAATGTAAATAGAACATAAGATTTTTAGCAACATATATTCCCATTAGATAAATATACAAATGTACGGTATATAAAGTGTTTTCATTGAGGAATTTGGGTCTGCACTGCAAAAAAAATTACAGCAAATTAAATGGGTTTGACTAGATTAAAAAATATCAATAATTTCTTAAAATAAGACTATAACAGCCCCCAATATAAGAGATGAAGCATATTTCTAGTCAAATGTTACTGAAATTGCAAGCAAAAATGCCTTGTTCTATTGGCAGATAATTTTGTTTCTTTTCAGAAATAAATTTCTGAAAACTAGCCAAATTCTGTCAATAGAACAAGGCTTTTTTGTTTGTAATTTTAGTAACATTTGACTAGACAAAAGCTTAATAGTGTTGTATTTTGTTTGCTATCTTATTTTAATAAATTGTAGATTGGTTTGCCTAGAATAAGAATATTTCCATTGTTAGGGGGCTAAGATTTGTTTGCAGTGAAATAACTTAAAGTTGAATAATTGAAAGTCAGTCTGTTTCCAAAAGTCCATATATGTAACATGCCAACAATTCTTTATCAATAAGCTAAACTTATGTGGACCCCCTGTGTGTAATGGTGACTTTCAGAGCGGGCAGCTAAACTGGTAGAACAGCAGGAACGAGAAAGGGCCCTTCAACAGCAGCAACAGCAGCAGCAGGCAGCAGCTTCCCCAAGAGCAGGTAGTCCAGTTGGGTCTCTGATGGGGGTGGTGCCTTTCCCAAGCTCTATGGGAATGTTTAACAAAGCTATGTCAGGTAACATGAAAGTCCCCTTATAGTCCCCTCCCAAGACAAGCAAGAAACAGCATCCGGGGACCCACCAAAACTTCTAACACGTACTGACCTCATGCATCCTCATCAGTCACCAATCATTGTACTTTTACCCACCTCAGGACCCATGAAAGATTTTATTCATATTCCCAACTGTAGCTTCATGGTTCTGTGCGTAGTAGATAATGCTTGTGCTGTTGTTTTATTTGCATGATTACTGTTTTTATTAACATCCACACATCAGAGTACTACTGCTGTCGTCATCATTCATAACTTTGACACTTTTACCTATGTTATGCTGTCTAACTTGCTCATTTAGAGATTGAACTGTCTTTTATTTATTTTTAGTGCATGACCAAACACATTTGCATGTGATATGCATGGTTTCTTTTGTGTTGTTTCTCCCTTTTTCGCCCAAGGCATGATGGGAAATTATGGCCCACCCTTCATGCCTATGCAGGGTCCTCCTGATGGCATGATGGGTATGGGTGGCACACCCCCCCACACCATGGGGGTGCCTGCAATGCCACCTCAGCACTACTTTACATCCGGCATGGCTGGGTACCCCGGTATGCCCCATCCTGGTAAGAAGCATCTGTGTGTGTGCAACTTTACCCGCCAACCAGAGAAATTTTATCTGCCAAGAAAATGGCAGATAAAATTAAATTTCAATTAATTTTCAATTTTGGGTGTGGTAATGGGTGTGGTAGTGATGAAATGTAATGGTAATGCCATGTGGAGATCTGCTTTTTAAACTATTTGTGTGTTAATTATGTTTCTTCAAATTTGACCTGAGTTTGTTGCAGAGTTTCTAGTTTTAAATTAAGGGATTAGCAAAAAACATCTTGCTACTGATGGCAACGATACTTTTCTTTGAAAAAGCAGGAAGGTGAGGTACTTTTTCAGAGATGTCCGTTTTCTGTATGGCATCGAACAAATGTTTCACTATCATTTTTATTTCATTAAACTTTGATTATAATTAAATCATTAAATCGTTGCTCTTGTATAATCGGTATAAAATAATCACATTTTGTTGCTTTGCAACCTGAAATGAAGATTTTGCTAATTTTAATGTCCAAATGAAAGATATAAAACCAACATGTCAAAAAAACAATTACTCATTTGGAAAAGGATTACCCTACCTTTTGATAAAGTCTTTTGTCACTGCCTAAAAGCACAGTGAAGTCTATTATAATGAAGTGAAAGGTATTTAGTACAACACAGACCCTCCCTGGATTAAGGCATGTCTCCAACCTGGATGAAAGGGAACTGGTCAGAGAGTCTAAGAGGCCTATAGCAACTCTGAAGCAGTTGCTGGAATTTATCACGGAGTGGTCATTGTGTACATGTGACATTATCACACATTGTCCTTAAATGTCATTGGAATGGAAGGGTTGCAAAAAAAAAAAAGCAGGTGGTCAGATGAACCAAAACTTATTTGGCCACAACACCAAACTATAGTATCCAGTAAACCCCACCTTGCAAATAGCAGCATTTCTATAGAAGGGACTGGAGCACTTGTCAGGAAATAAGATAAACAGATCGGCCAAAATACTGTCAAATTCTTGAGGAAACTCTGCCCTCTGCCAGAAAGGTGTCGGTGTGAAGAAGGATTACCTTCCAACATGACAATGACCCAAAGCACACAGCCAAACTGACCACACAGTAGGTGAAAAAGAAAAAGGGCAATGTCCTTGTATGGCCTAGTCAGAACCAAGGCTTAAACGCTATTGAAATTTTTTGGAATAACTTGAAGACAAGTATTTCAAAGCTTTGTGTACCATGGAGAAGGTGATTTAGCTTGACCCGATTCAGTTTACAACTCATTTGTAAATGGAGGGGGGGTAATCCTTCTCCAAATATGAGATCCTGTTTTTTAATTAAAAAACATGTTGGTGTTATATCTTTTATTTAAATGTTAAAATCTGGCTCAAACAAAAACTGTCTTAATTTGCTTTGGTAGGCTACAAACCAAAAAAATATTTTAAAGGGATTGATTTCTTTTCTATATCCACTGTATGCATCATTTGAAGATTATTCTTCAACTTAATCTATAGTCACTATATGGATAGTGGTTGATGCGCTAATTAGGATTAGCTTAAGAGTTCATGGATCACTATTTATTCAGATGCTGTATTTTTAAACAATAACAATTAATGCGCTGCTGCTGCATCATATACTGTACATCATGTATGTCATCACTTTTTCAGTAGCTGAACTCGTCCTCCTTTCTGTCATTTTAAATGCTTCCTTCTCTCAACAGGTGGAATGGGACCTGGAATTAATGGTATTGCTGGAAGTCCTAGTCCAGCAAACCCTTACGGTCTTCAGGTGAAAAATAACTATTCTTTATATTTTACCTCTATTACTGATCCAAGCTGCATTGAACGTTCTAGTTCTAATGGTGTTTCCTCTTTAGATGGGCGCATATGGCCCTGGGCAGGTGGCTCCTCCTCCATACCCAGGTCAGAGTCAACTGGGCCAGTCTTCCCACCAACCGCAAGGGGCACCCATGTTTGTGGCACCGCCTCCCAGGCCACAGCGCCTCCTGCATTCAGAAGCCTACCTGAAATACATAGAAGGACTCAATGCAGATTGCCCCACTATCAGCAAATGGGACCAGAGCCTTAAGGGTGAGATGAGCGGAAAAATGGTTCTTTCCAAAGTGGTTATTTTGTTTACTAACATGCGTTTTATTATTTTTTTTCAAAGCTCAAAGAAAAGATTCTCGCCTCAGTAGGGAGCAGGAGAGCCGACTTCCTTCTCACTGGCTAAAGAGCAAAGGTGCTCACACCACAATGGTTGATGCGTTGTGGCGACTGAGAGATTTAATGATGAGAGACACGCTCAGCATCCGACAAGCTTACAACCTTTAACCATTACACTTTAAACCCTGACACTCAGGACTCCTCTTTATGCAAGATGATACTTCAGCCAAATCCAATATCAGTGTAAAGAAGTTTATTGTTTAGTGTGTTCCACAGCAATAACAAGGTCAGCTTTTTGTATAAATGAGATTTTAATCATTTACATGAATTCTTATTGATGCACTGGAATTATCACGAATGCATTATCTAACTTATAACTACTGATATCATGGAAGATCATGTTCCTGATGACAGTGCGAAGTTTTAGAACTGTTTATTTGAAATGATGAATATGCACAAGAGCTCAATTAACAACTGATTTTATCTCTTCAATTTTTCCGATGTTAATGGATGTATTGAGAGATCACCTCAAACACTGATTTAATAGAGACGTATCTGGCTTTAACCACTTTTATGTCTTATTTATGGAACATCACATCAGGTGGACACGCTGTAACACAGTTGTATGTTTAATGATCTTTTTAATGTGTTGGAATAAGCTTGGTTTGTCTTTATTTAACTGGCAATTTCATATTTTTACTTTTTTTGGGGTAAAAATTATAATAAAAAAGAAGTTTGTATTTGTGTTTTGATTACTAACCCATAAAATTTGACATTTAAAATATTCATTGTTTATTCTTATTTAGTATTTCATTTGTTTACTATGAATGTTGATGCTGTACTGATCCATATGTCTGGGAAATTGTTCTTGGGAAAGAAAATTTTGCTATGAATGTAGATATTACTGTTGCTTAGAGATTAATAGTCTGGAAATAAAATAAAAAACTGTTAGTGCTTGAAATTATCATTAAATTATTGCTAGGGCAACAGTGTAGTAATTAATGATCATTTTTATTATTATTATTTGCCTTGTCACATACACAACCATATGTATTATAAGCATATACACACTTCAGTTTTGGCTGCACTGTCTCATCAGTGCTTTTTGTTCAAGGCTACGGTCTTTCCAGTCATGAATGTGTTGCATCGGGTTATCAGTAACTGTGGTTTAAGCAAAAATCGATGCCCCCATATGATTTGCAGGAAAGATCATCAGTGTGCAATGATTAAATGATTTTGTTGTCTGAGGATTTACCTTGCGAGGTGATGGTTTCTTAAAGATAATCATTGACATTGATTCATCCCTTTGAGTCTGAGAGTAAACGGCAGTGTATGGAATGGAAATATTCTCAGTCGATGACCAAGGAAAAGTTAAAAAGTCAAACATCAGCTGGAAAACTGATGTTCACCTGTTCGGTCCTATTAATGCAGCCGTACAAGGACGAAGATCCAAGCCTAACTTTTTTAATGAGGGAATTATTATTATTATTATTATTTTATTTATTTATTTATTTTTACGAAAGCTTGATGACAGATGTTCAAAGTGTATTGAAAAGCAAGGAGATTGTCAAAACAATTTCATTACGGTTGAAAAGTGCACTAGAGAATACGACGAAAGTAAAGATAAAATAAAAATGTAAAATGTTGTTGACTTTTACAAAATTTACTAAATAGAATTAATAATAATAATATATAAATTTACAGGTGCAAAATGTAATTCTAAAAAGTGAGGTATAAAAATATAGAAGGGTAACAACGCAGTATTATTGAAACATGAAGTATGAAAGAAATGTCAGCAGCAGTGTTTTATTTTGATTAGTCACTTAAATGACAATGTATACATTTTAATAAAGACCAAAAAATATATTTGTATATTTTTGTATATAATGTTCAGAGTGTTTTTTGTAATGGTTTCAACAGTTCAAGTAGCAAAGACAACCACTTTTATAAATGATTTATTGCCATGTATACGAAGACCCCGACTCACCAGCTTTCTGAGCCCACCCCCGGAAGTGATGTAATTTCCGGGAGTGGCTGGACCATTAGGCGATTCTCTTTAGTGTTTGCCCTGTCTACTTTCTCTGCTCTACCTCACCTATATTTTAATTCAAACTCCCCCTCCATATCTCTCCCCTAAAATTGGACGCTAACGTTAACGTGTTTTCTCATGGAGTAATATCACCCGCGGACCCAAAAACACCGAGGTGAGGTGCTGTTCCGAGGAGTGCAGGAGGCTTTGCTCTGAATTACAGAGTTGTCGCTAGCCTGTGAGCCTGCTAGCTGTTAACGTTAGCTTTATCTTCTGCTCCTTCTCTGGCCCCAGTGATAAAATGTCACCTTCTGCATGTACTCTAAAACGTGTTAGTTCTGTGTCTTCTAATTTCTCGCACACATGCACTCGCTTGTGTTTGTTTTTATTTTATATATATATATACATATATAAATATACGTAAACCGGTGTAAGGTGTAACAATGCCCAAGGATGACCTGTATTGCATCTGGGTAAACGCTAACGTTAGCTAGCGGAGGCTGCACCTCGTCTTTAGCTTTGATTACTGCTGCACTGCTGTCACATTTCACATTAGATGGAAGAGATATGAAGACATTCTCCAATAAACTGTTCGATAGCTTCGTGGTTTTTCCTACAGAAATGCACGGCAAATTAAAAAGCTTTCAGTTTTTGCATAAGAAATTCAGCTGTCAAATTCTAACATAACTGCAAAAACTGTTTTATTTAAGGACTGTTAGTCTTTTATTTTCAGTGACCTAACCTTCATTTCTTTTCTTGTTATATGTAATTGTAATTTTAACATTTGAAAACGTGTAACCCCACCCCGTATCTCTAATTTTACACTGGCCTGTGGGTGAACCAATGTTTTTTTTTTTTTTTTTTTTGTATTTAGAACATTCACACGTATCTAAATGTTTTTATTCAATTGTCTTTTCATGCAGGTAGAGCTTTGCAGTCTTCTCCTTCCCCAAAACACCCAGTCTCCTTGTACAAATCACTCTCTGTGAGAATCCTGTCCCAGACTGCAAAGCGTCTTCCTAATCATCGGTCAGAATGTCCCAGCTTCAGTTCCAGTCTCCTGGCAGCCCTGCTCCGAGCATCACCCCTTTACAGCTAGCACAACCCCAACCTGGCTTCAGCATTCCCTCAGCTACTGGCTCTTTACCTTCAGAAAGTGCCAGTCACCCGCTCCGGAGCTCCGCCCTGCCCTCCGCTTCAGCCACACCCTTCTGTAACCCTACAGGTAGGTGAAAGTTTGTCAGAACTTTGGAAGACACAGTGCACTTAAAAAGGTGTATCCTTTCACATTTCCTTTTATTTTGTTACTCTAAAGCAACTGTGCTGAATTATAATTTAATAAGGTTCGGTCGATAAAATATTCTGTGAGCCGAGGTCCAGATTCCATGATTGTGTTCATGTGTTCTTGTTTGAGATTCTGATCTTGATATATTAAGTCATTGTAAGGCATTCATGCAGTCATTATAAAAACTAAGCATTTCAAGAAAGTACATTTTTCAGTAACTACATTAAACATAGGGACAGTTTGATCTTTGTTGGCCTTGTATATTTACTTGTACTTGTTTGGTATACAAACAACAATTTTAATCAGTCTTTAGTGAATCTTCATTTGCATGCTGTAGAGCTGTAAATGAATGTGGAAGGACTCTGGTTACTCTATCATACAGGGCTCTCAGGTCAGGTATTTTAGATGCCCTCACTTTAGACTGCTTTGCATATGTTTGCTCAAACAACCTGTGTTTTGTCTTATAGTGGCACATCACAACACTGCTTTTTATTATTGCCTCGGTTTCAGAAGTATGAGACAAACTGGTTTCAAACGTCCCAAAGGAAAAATAACACTCATTGGTCTGTTCATTCATCTTTGACAGTTCGGTTTTCGTAGCCCCTAGTCTCTTCCACTCACCTTGTCCATACATTGTAAACTATCGCGTTGATTGGCTCTGTTGAGTGATGCATGCATCCACACCTACCTCAAGGAAAAAAAGGTATATTACTGGTATATTGGTTATTCTCATTTATCAGAAAAACATTGGGATAGATAGAACTGTCACTCAGTTCATCATCTGATGATGATTGACCATGGTATGTAGTGTAGTGATGCCTGCTCTAAAGCCTTAGACTAAAATGGATTAAGTTGATGTATTTTGCTCAAGATGCAAAAATTTTCATGTCCACACACATATTCCAACTCTGTACCTTTGCAGCAATAATTTTTTTTGGGATAAGCTTGGCACAGCAGTCGTCTCCCATAACCCCTTTAAGTCTTGTCAGGCTGGATTGAAAAGCTGCTGCTTCCTAAACATGTTGAAATACACTTCCTTGCCAAAAGCACATGCCTCAGAATGTTCCAATTATTGCCCTGCATTAAAGCAAGAAAATGAGATTTTAAATTACAGGAATTGGATTAATGCATAAATGAAGAAAATTCATGAATGAGATGACTTAGTGGCCTTGCTTTGGAAAAACAGTGTAAATCGATGATCGAGAGCCCAGCTGTCTTTTAATAGTGAAAGTAAGAGTGTTTCCGCACACACAATGCAGTGAAAACTCTCAGGATTGGGACTAAACAGCTGTGTGACCAAAAGAAAACCACTTGTTAATAAGGGTTAAAAAAAGATTTTGAAAGAGCATGAGGAATCTTTTTCACATGTGAACTGGTCAGCACATTGCGTACCATAATCCACCGAAAGAAATCCTAGTGTGTGCCTATTTGTTTTTGGGCCAGGCACTGTATATGTGAGAATAATGTAGTATAGTTCAAGAAGTGCTTAAAATGACTCAGGTGGCCAATACCTCCAGAACATGCACACAAAAGTATTTTTTTCTGCTGAAGCACAGAATTTGGTCAGTAAACTTGTGTTTGTCATTACATTTACAAAATTTGATCATCATTAAGAAATAGAAGTCATTCACTCTCTCATGCAATAAGAACCACAGGTATTTCTGCAGTCGAGTACAAGCACTTGCTTGAGTGAAGATGTTATACATATGATTAAAAAAAAAATAGACATTTAAAATATAGACATTTTGTGTATGCATGGTGAAGTCTATATCTATAAACTTGTACTTATACATATAATCAAATGTTAATTTTGATATGTTCCAGAGTACTCAAAAATTGTAAGTGACAGAGAGCCCTTAGACACTTGATAACATCCACAGACCCGTAGACACGCTTGCATTATCTAATGGGTTAATATTGACTGTCATATTGGAAGCTGAACCTCATAAATATATAAATAAATATATAAATATGGACTTTGATCTATACATTATTCTCTCAAAACTTCCAGGCCCTTCTGCTGAAAAACAGCCTCCCATTTTCATGCTTCACCTTAGGAATGGGATGGGCATGATTAAGAAGGTTGTCTCGTTCATTGTAGATGTTACACTTGAGCATTGATGTCATCAAAGCTTTCATTGCTGCTCACATCACGTTATTTTATTTTGTTGTGGCCGATAGATGACTTTTAGCAAACCCCAAGATTATTTGCGAAGATTGCCTGGAACTCTGAATGGTAATGAACTTGCATTAATGGAAGTCACTGTGTTCTTCATTTCCCGCAATGCTGCAGAAAATTTCCAGTTCCTTTTCCCAGGTCTGGGTTTTGGAGGTTTGTGCACAATTCCGTGACCTGATGGTTTTTGTGCTGGCATGTACCATCAGCTGTGGCCATTTTATATGAGCAGAGATGTAACATTCTAAACCATGTAAAATCTAATTAAAATTCAAATATTATTTGTCACATACACAGTCATGCACAGAACGATATGCAGTGAAATGCTTAAATGACCGTCTGTGACCTTAAAAATAAAAAGATTATTAATAGGTAATAAATATGGAATAAAATAAGAAATAAAATATAGAAAATAAATTAAGCTAAGATAAGAAAAATATATCTATAGAAGATGAAACAAAATATACATTTTCATTAGAATACATTAGAATTTTCTGCACAAATATAGAAAAACATAGAAATTTTAGTATGGAAAATAGTATGCCAAGAGAAGCTATGTAATTTAAAAATGAGTGCTCAGTCTCAGTATGCACAGTACAATAAACTTATCTACTTTAATCAAGTTCTCAAACCATCCCAAGTATCAACAATGTGTGTGTGTGTGTGTGTGTGTGTGTTTGTTTTAATTGTATTAAGTTAAAAAAAAAAAAATATATATATATATATATATATAAAATGAATCCCCTGTGTGAGGTGATTATTATTAACTCACAATATGTTATTTGTGAGTTGCCAATTAATTTTTTACATAGACAGAACCATCATTAAATTAAAAATATATATATATTTCTATTTTTTTATTGCAGCTTCTAACATGGCAAACCCTAAAGAGAAGACCCCCATGTGTTTGGTGAATGAGTTAGCCCGTTACAATAAGATCCAACCTGAGTACAAGTTACTCAGTGAGCAAGGACCAGCCCATTCCAAGGTACATTTCACACTTTATTTTCTATCTATTTGTGTTCCTCTGTTTCTCCTTGCGCCAGTTATATTTATCAATCTCTTTCTTTCTCTTTATTTAGATATTTACTGTGCAGTTGACTCTGGGAGAGCAGCACTGGGATGCAGAGGGCACCAGTATAAAGAAAGCTCAGCACTCTGCAGCAGCCTGTGCTCTTTCTCAGACCACACTGCCCAAACCCAATAACAGAATCCCACGACACCAAGGCAGGAACCCAGGTGGGTTCTACAGAGGCCCAGAGTGTATGTTCTTATACTTACATACTACTCCTTTTTATCCCAAGATATTGAAAATCATTTAAATGACGTGTCCTGCTGATCTAAATGGTTTTCATTTAATATTGTTTTGTACTTTGTTCTCTCAGTACTCTCTGAGCCTGGTCATTGGTCATTATTCTGCACATATATTTTATTTAAATTTTCAGTTCTTTTACCTGAAGATAAGAGACTGTTAGTAGCTTTTTGACAAGTATTTCTTTTAGCAGATAGCATGACCCACACTGTGGAGCTGAATGCACTTTGTATGAAGTTGGGGAAGAAGCCAATCTATAAACTTATAGACCCGTACCAAGGCATGAGACCCACATTCAACTACAATATCAGAGCGCCGGGGCCATATGCTCGCTCCATGCAACAGTATGTACACCTTGTGCTAACACTGTTTCGATGGTTAATATAAGGCCATAGGTTTATTGCGAGAATAAAGTTAAGAAGTTCATGATCAAGTCTCCCAATAGCTTAGACCAAAAATATTAAATTAAATAGTGTGTGCAAAACCCACAAAAGAAATCTGCTACACTTTTTAATACTTTGTTTCACAAACACAATACAAATAACACTGGACACAGGTGTACTGGTATATGTTTGACCTCTATTTTTTACCGTACCAGGTATTACTACCCGTTTCCTCCAGTGGCACCGGTGCTGTATCATATGGAGCTATCCATAGGAGGGCAGCAGTTTCATGGAAAGGGCCGAACACGCCAAGCGGCTAAACATGATGCTGCTGCTAAAGCTATCAAATCACTGCAGAAAGAGCCACTGTTACAGCAACTAGCTGAGGTAGGATGTTAAGGCTATTAAGTACTTGTAGTAACACGTGACGGGGCAAGGAAGGAGACAGACCCACAGCGACAGGGGTACAATAAATAAGTGCTCCTTTATTTCAAATTGTGAGGAAGGGGAAGCAAAGGTCGTGGTCAGTGTTCGGCCGCCAGTGAATCTCGGTGAGCTGCTCGACCGCAGGGAAGGCTCGGCTGTGTCACTATCTGTAGGGCAGAGCACCCAGCACATGAGAGGAGCCCACGTACTACTCCTTGGTTTGACCGTATGGTGGCCCTTTATATCTGTGTGGCATGTTGCAGAGTCGTATTAATTTTGTCAGCCATTCTCAATTTTAGTATTAGTACCGGGACAAATGTCCCTGTTAGTTTTTATTATATTTAGTCAATCTTATTTTTGTTTAGTCAAATTTTAGTCGACTAAAAGTCTGGGCATTTTAGTCTAGTTTTAGTCAGAGGAACCCTTAAGTATTTTATTATAGTTTTAGTCATTGAAAACTAAATATTTTAGTTTTTAGTTTTTCAAAAAATAATTATCTTAACATTTAAACTTTATCTTTTCATCTGGTGTTTTCAGCTAATTATATTTATTTTTAACCATCACAATAACTGCTGCATGTACAATACTTTTTTCTAAATACAAAACAATAGGAGCAGTATGGAGAGTTTTGAAACTTTTTTTAATATGAATTAAATTTTCGTCAACAATATGCATGCTGATTTTGTCACTGTTTATTGATAGCTGCAACGTTTCGTCATCATCTCCTCTTAGTCATAGGGAAAAAGGTTGTCAACGAATATTTTTCGTCAGTATTTTCGTTGACGAAATTACCTTTGTTTTTTTTTTTTTGTTTTTTTTTTTTTAAACAAAATTAATTGCGGAGGGAGGATCATGTGCTGCCGGAAGTGCTGAGTGCTCGCCTTGCGTGCGCGTGCTGTTCGGCTCTCTAAAACATGGAAGATGATGAACAGGCACTATTTGTTAGCACTGCTTTGCTCCCTGAACCAGGGGCGACATTACATGAAAGTACTGAATTTGGTTGCTCTCCTCTTCTGCCCAGGCACCAAGCGTGTAGGTGGAAGTCGCGTCAACATAACTATTACAGAATCGTCTATTATAGTTTTTCTTTATTTTACAGTATGGCACAGCCATTCTTATTTGTAGTGTAGTGACTAAAGTTAGTTTTTTTTAATTCCATTTATTTATCCTCAGTACTGTGAACTATAGCTTATATGATATAGATCATAAGATATATCTTATAATTTATCTTGAGCATATTTCCTGGACATTTCTTACCTGTGATCCATGTGAATTTTGCCATATTTGAGCTGAATGCTGTGCTACATCAACTGTTAATTTTCATAAAACTCTACTGTTTAAGATAAGTTTTGATTCAAAATCTGTTCATGATTAACTTTTTTCTTAAATACACTTGGTTTACTTCTATACATGTATAGATAAAAAAAGAACCAGAAGAAGAAGAAAACCTCAACAAATCCGAGATTAGCCAAGTGTTTGAGATTGCACTGAAGCGGAACATGCCTGTGAACTTTGAGGTATCCATCTCCATTAAGTTTACCTGTACATGTTTAGTTCCATATAATTTCACAGTACATCACAATACATTTTTCACATTATCAGCTTTCAAGCTCATTAAAACATTTTTACACAGTTAAACCCACATATTTAAGATTTTTTGCCTAGCACAGTAATGAAGCAGACTTTCTGATCAGGTGCTGAAAGAGGCAGGACCACCTCATATGAAGAGCTTTGTGGTGAAAGTGAATGTGGGAGAGTTTTTTGGGGAAGGGGAGGGCAAGAGCAAGAAGATCGCCAAAAAGCTAGCTGCCATCGCTGTTCTGGAGGAGCTGCGGAAGTTGCCCCAACTGCCAGTCACAGACAAGATGCCACCTCGCATTAAAAAGAAAACCAAATCCATTATAAAGGTGTTGTAAGTTTGTTACAAAAATATCCGTCCATGTTGGTTTCATTGTATGCAGAAAACGTAATTGTGTTTATTCAGTGGTATTTTTGATTGAAGAGTTAAATCAAAAGATAATTTAATGAGCGAGGTCAAAGGTTTGCATCTCTGTTGAACATTACAATTATTTTAAAGTGCATTTCTTCAAGTTTTATTTAAGCAGTTATTATTTTAACTGTTAACTCATTATCCATGAGACGGTAAAGTTAAGAAGGACGAGACCTAAAACGACTTGGGAGTCCAAAGTTAGTTCACATTCAGAAATATTATCTTGGCTATTTCACTTTGTTCCAGTGTATAACAGATGCATTAAAAGTGTATCTTTTCCAAAATACATTTAAATGTGTACAGGCTGTTATTGGTGTTTCCTGAAATGCAGTTAACTAAAGTTTAATTTCACTCTTTATACCATGTATAGATGTTAACTTTTGTTCCTATTATAGATGGGGAAAAAAAGTTAAATAACACTTATTATTTGTTTTTAGCTGCAGACTAGTCCAGAATATGGCCAAGGAATAAACCCAATCAGCAGACTGGCTCAGATCCAGCAGGCTAAGAAAGAGAAAGAACCTGATTACATCCTGGTAACCGAGAGAGGACTTCCTCGACGTAGAGAGTTTGTCATGCAGGTTTGTCAGGCACCGTTCTTTGGTCATAAAAAGTTTAATGTTTAATTTAATGTTATGGAATAATTTATATAGGTATGTTTATCAGGTGTCAGTCACTGGTCAGACTGCAGAAGGTATGGGTCCAAGTAAAAAGGTGGCCAAGAGGAATGCAGCAGAGAAAATGCTTGAGTTCTTGGGATATAAAGTGCCTCAACCTCAGCCTCCCAAACCAGCACTGAAAACAGAGGAGAAGGTTCACTCTTTTATATCATTTATGTGCTTTTATTTGCATGTCTGATACTTTCTTATATCTAATAAAGAGTGATGTGGTGATTGGAAATGCTGCCTAGGCAAATGAATGTGGTATATTTTACAGATAAAGTACTGATAATGTGGTCAGGATCAGATTTTAGTCATCTGTGTTTTATGGTGATTTGTTTTAGCTGTGCTGCTTTGTAGTGCCTTTTTTGAGGTCTTGTTGATCTTCACCTTGATAGAAAAACACAACAAACTACTTTTTTTTTTTTTTTGCTTTTTATGCTTTTATTATAAAGCCTCCTCTGAAAAAGCCTGGAGATGGACGTAAAGTGACCTTTTTTGAGCCGGGCTCTGTGGAGGAGGGCAGTATGGGTAGGTATCATTAAATAAAACAATAGAATCGAGTATTGTTTGGATTTTCTACTGTACTGGTGCAAAATTAATACTTTTAAAACAGTACCATGCCTAAATGGTGTCTGAACCAATACTTCCAAAAAAAAAATCAATATATTAAAACTTTAAAGTTTTTAAATTAAGTGAATTAAATTAAGTTTACCCATACATGTTTAGTTCCATATATTTTCTCAGTACCTCACAATACATTTTTCACATTATCAGCTTTCAAGCTCATTAAAACATTTTTACCCAGTTAAACCCACATATTCGAGTATTGTTTGGATTTTCTACTGTACTGGTGCAAAATTAATACTTTTAAAACAGTACCATGCCTAAATGGTGTCTGAACCAATACTTCCAAAAAAAATCAATATATTAAAACTTTAAAGTATACATAAACATAATTAACAAAACTACTTAAATTCCCTTACTACATAACCCAATAATTTAACATTAACAATAGCAAAGTTGTTGGTATTCTTGGAATGCTACAAACCAGCATAAAATTTCAGTCATTCTTTTGCAAAAATATGACGATATTTGCCTTATCTGGCAAAATACAACACCTCTCCTGACTTTGCTAGGGTTGGTCTGACTGGGCCGCAGAGGCCCACATTGCCGGCTAATGTCTGTACGCTGTTGAACACAGTGCATGACACTGGTTTTAACCTCATCCTGTTTCAATGTTCCATTAGGTTTGATGTGTTTCCTCTTTTACATGCAATTGTTAAAAGAATTTTGTTACATGTCACAATGACAGAATCCTTTGTTGTGAAATACAGCCATACTTTATAATGTTTAGCTTTAAGGATTTTAGTTTAAGCCTTGTTCACCTTAGCTCTCGCTACCGGCTGCTGTCAGAGCAAGTGTAAGCACTGGATTCATGCGTTCATCCGACAGTCTAATTTTTATAAGTCGAAAACAGCATGGACACTTGCATTACTGTAAAGATTAGTTGGATTAGTATTATTAGAGTTTTGCAACTTTTGCAATGTTTTTACAAACATTTTCTCAGTCTGGAAAAGTATTTTTTACGTGTGGTGAGGGCAATGATGCTTTTTAAGTCAGTTTCAGAGAACCAGAGAACAAATATTTTAATCGGTTGCTCTGGCATTTAAGTGGCACTGAAGATGTGATTCGGTTCTAGTACATACTGGT
>JAAGKR010000039.1:0-25474 GCA_011419295.1 Clarias macrocephalus | reverse complement strand
TGGTGCAAAATTAATACTTTTAAAACAGTACCATGCCTAAATGGTGTCTGAACCAATACTTCCAAAAAAAATCAATATATTAAAACTTTAAAGTATACATAAACATAATTAACAAAACTACTTAAATTCCCTTACTACATAACCCAATAATTTAACATTAACAATAGCAAAGTTGTTGGTATTCTTGGAATGCTACAAACCAGCATAAAATTTCAGTCATTCTTTTGCAAAAATATGACGATATTTGCCTTATCTGGCAAAATACAACACCTCTCCTGACTTTGCTAGGGTTGGTCTGACTGGGCCGCAGAGGCCCACATTGCCGGCTAATGTCTGTACGCTGTTGAACACAGTGCATGACACTGGTTTTAACCTCATCCTGTTTCAATGTTCCATTAGGTTTGATGTGTTTCCTCTTTTACATGCAATTGTTAAAAGAATTTTGTTACATGTCACAATGACAGAATCCTTTGTTGTGAAATACAGCCATACTTTATAATGTTTAGCTTTAAGGATTTTAGTTTAAGCCTTGTTCACCTTAGCTCTCGCTACCGGCTGCTGTCAGAGCAAGTGTAAGCACTGGATTCATGCGTTCATCCGACAGTCTAATTTTTATAAGTCGAAAACAGCATGGACACTTGCATTACTGTAAAGATTAGTTGGATTAGTATTATTAGAGTTTTGCAACTTTTGCAATGTTTTTACAAACATTTTCTCAGTCTGGAAAAGTATTTTTTACGTGTGGTGAGGGCAATGATGCTTTTTAAGTCAGTTTCAGAGAACCAGAGAACAAATATTTTAATCGGTTGCTCTGGCATTTAAGTGGCACTGAAGATGTGATTCGGTTCTAGTACATACTGGTGATAACACCGTATAAAACAAACAGATGATAAGTATCCTTAAAAATGTTTTTCAAATTCTCTGGGGTGTTCTCTTTGTAGTCACAAAAGAGGAGGATTTCCGTGTGCCCTTCCTCAGCCATCAGCAGCTTCCTGCTGGCATTCTACCCATGGTCCCTGAGGTGGCACAAGCAGTTGGTGCCAGCCAGGGACCCCATGCCAAGGACTACGGACGCCCCAACCAGGCCAAGGCATCACTAACAGCTACGATTGCCAACGAGCTGCTGTATGCTGGCACTTCTCCCACAGCTGAAGGCATACTGAAGGGAAGTAAAAACCTAGCAGCGAGATCACATGGCCCCTTCACTAAACCATCTGAACAGCTTGGATACCTGGCCAATGTACAAGGCCTACAGGTACTCTGTTAGTAACGTACAGACTCCTTCATAAACAACAGGTAGCTCCAACAGGCTGTAAAAACAAAGATTCTCATTTTAATACATTGCTCACCACAGGTGGAATACAAGGACTTTCCGAAAAACAACAAGAATGAATTTGTCTCTCTCATCAACTGCTCTTCTCAGCCTCCTCTTATAAGCCATGGTATCGGAAAGGACGTGGAGTCCTGTCACGATATGGTGAGTATGACACTTACAGTACTTGCACTGCTTCAATTTTTCTCTTTAAAGATTTAGTGCAATAGTTTTTTTTTTCCCTCCATTAGTTGTTGATTTTGCCCCAGGTTTATGCTACATGTCATTCAGGACAGAACGCTCCCATTTTTATATTGGTTTGGGATCAGTGCTAAGGTTGCCCTGCAACCCTAGTAGCTGGAAACCAGGCGACCACCACTGACCCACCAGTGCCCACTATATCCTTCAAGAGTTAACTAACTTCAATCCACTGAAATGAAAACTGTTTTGGGTTTTTTTCCATTATGTTGTTTTTTTTGGCTTATTTCTTTCTTTCTTTCTTCTTGCGAACTGTAGAATACCTACTACAGATCTTTTACTTAAATGCTACTTTTTCCACAGGCTGCATTCAACATATTAAAGCTGCTCTCAGAGTTGGACCAACAGACCAGTGAACGGCCAGCCAACGGACCAATTACTGGGTCAGTCTGTTAGATTGGAAGGTTTTGAGGGAGAAATGAATGTATTACTTTGCTCATTTTTCATATAGACATTAGAACTACTGAGACACTTTAATGAAACTTTCATGAATGTCCATTTTTTAAAATTTATAACAGTTTAGATGTATTAATATATAGAAGGTCCCGAACTTATGATGGTTAGGTTTTTTAAATTGATTAAGGTAATTAAAAAAATTTTTTTAATTATTATGGCATTCAATAGAAACCATATTTCGAGTTTTGAATTCCGATCTTTTCCCAGCTAGTGATATCTGGTGTGATGATCTCTCTTCATGCTAGGGGGTGGCATTGAGCTGCAGCTCCCAGTCAGCCATGAGATCACATGAGGGAATCAACCTATACTTCATACTGTGCTGTCAATGTAATTGAAATGAGATATTAAAGTTTAGGTTTTCTGAGCCTTTTTATGGTAGCCTCTGCTATTCCATAGGCAAGGTGTGCAGTATTTAATGCATTTTTTTTCTTCTTCTTTTATTTATTTATTTATTTATTTTTTACATGTGATGGATTTGTCAGAACATAACCTCATGTTAAGTCAGGGACCATGTGTATATTTTCATATAGTGTTGTTTTAAACTGCAGTTGAATACATATTTAAAAAATAAAAAGTCTAATTAATTTTTAACTCTTGGTTTTTTTTATTTTATTTTTTTTTTTAGGTGCAGCAAACAGGACCTTGAAGGTGACGCGTTGCTCAAACCGGCTAACTCAAGCACCATGGGAAAAACTCTGGACGGCAGTGTCTAGAATATCTGATTGCCATTTAGGAAACACTAGAGAAAAGACAGCGGTAGAGTTCTGATTGGCTGTTTTCAAAAGCCTTGTTCACACTGAATTTTAACCTTTCTAAAGTGTTGCAGTTTCACAGTTAAACAAGACTAACTGAGATGTTATTTGATGTTTAATGATAATCATAGTTGTTTTGCTTCATCATATCCAGTGGTGCTTTTTTTTATTTTTATTTTTTTTTTATTTGGATTGCAAAAATTATGTGAACTGTAACTTGAATAGACAGCTTTTTTTCCTTTGTTAAAAAGTAAGCCATTCTAATGTCCTGTTTTTTTTTAATGCTTCATTATGAGCACGTATAGAGGAAGTGCAGCTATTGTGATGTGCAGTATGCAATGCTAGGAGGATATGATGAAGCGAAGGCAAGAGCTCTCTGTCATATTGGATTTTCTCCAGTGCTTTTAAGGTGGCAAATATAAAAGCATTAATTTGCATTTCCATGTAGGACTGGGAAAGTATTTTCTTAATCCCTGTTTTATGTGTGTGCGTATGTGCATGTGTGCACGTGCGCGCTTGTGTGCTTGTGTGTGTGTGTGTGTGTGTGGGGGGGGGGGGGGGTGTTTTGTGTGTGTGAGAGAGAGACAGACCGATGATTGTTGGTGTCCAGTTGTTGTGGTTAAAGCACGGCTCAAAACCCTGTCCTACAATCAGTCATCCACCCTCTCCCTCGGTGTAAACCTGACTTTTTGCCAGTTCGTTCCCATTTTTTTTCCTCATGGAATGCAAGTAAAATTCTATTCTAAAATTGGTCTCTCTTAGTGTTTTAATGTGTAAATCAAATGAGGATGTAATTGTAGAAAAAGTGTTCTCTTTAATATAGCAGCTGCCCCAGTCTCAGTCTGTTTACACAAAATACCAGATGTTAAATAGATAGACATCACATTTCAGATTAATGACAGTCAGCCAATGCCAAACTTGTAAATATCTTCGGAAAACTGATTGTCCAATTGAGGTCATATTTTTCAACCAATCAGATGAGCCATGGCAAGTCAATTATAGACTAGCAGATAAAAAAAAATAAATAAAAAAGAACAGTGCTCCTAGAAAGTTTGTAAACACTAAAAGTTTCTGTATTTTTGCATAAATAGGACGTGAAATGTAATCAGACTTTCATATAGGTCATAGTGAGCTGATAAATCCAAAACAAATGCTTATTATTACTTTCAAATTTTCAATGGTGACCAGGTCAAGACCAAGCTTTAGGTTCTCGGACAAGGACATACATTATCAACACTCGCATGCATTATACAATAAACTTAAAAAACTGAAAATCTTACAGAAAGACTAATAATGAGATACAATTTTCTTAGTTTGGTTATCATTTTAATATTTTCAACTACTGTGTTCTCTTGATCTTTTACAATCAACTTGATTTCCTCCAAAGCAACCAATTATTGGTTTAAATGAAAGAATTATGTTTGGAATTAATCAAGCCCTGCATTCATACGGCAGTATCATGGGTTAAAGCTGCATTGGTTCCAGGACGGCTTTCTGGTATTGATGAACCTATGAATTCTCAATTGTCCCCAACAAGCACAAGTAAATGATTCACAAACCTCCTAGTGTCACTGTACTTAAATGTTGTAGTGTCAAAAATCACTGTCATTTCAGTGATGTTAGCCTTGGCATGGCTGTTGGTGCCAAGCAAGTTGGTTTGTGTTCAGAAAATGCTGATCCTCTGGGATTTTCACATACAGTCGTCACTGAAGTGTAGACATAATGGTGCAAAAATCATTTACTTTGCAAACGTTTGTCGGTTTCAAGTTATTTTAGCTGGCTAGCTTGGATTTAGCATGGATGGACACATCTCATTGATGGAATCAACAACATCTCATTAATATCTATGGATTTATGGGGGGAGAAATGGTGTTGTGCTGTAAGAGATTGCCATACCAAATGGCACAAACAATGTTTTCTTAGATCTGGTATGTTTTGACCATACACAATGCTCAGGATAAAAACGATGTCAACAAATTCCACTGCATTTATACTTAAACAATGGTTGTGATGAGCGTCTACAATGCCTCTAGTCACTCATTAGGTAAGGGTGTTGATTTAACCCCCTCGATTTAACTCTAGTTTTGTGGACGACTTTAGTTCTGAAGGAAATTTTTTTTAAATCATTTCGAGCTTTGACCACTCTGCAAATTTTAAATGGGCAATTATAATGTAGGGCTGCTGGGACATTAGAACATTTTAATGTCAGTAACCTACACAGAATGGTGCATAAAAACAGTGACAATTGTGTGGGTGGTAACACCTTGTTGATTAGAGAGGTCAACATAAAATGGCTAGATTGGTTTGAGCTGCCAGGATGAAAATAGAAAATCATGCTTTACAAACATTGTGAGCAGAAAAGCATTTCTGCATACACAAAATATCGAATCTTGAAGTGGTCGAGCTGCTGCAGCAGAAGACTATCAGATTCTACTTCTTTTCAGCAAAAAAAGGAATCTGAAGCTAGCATGGGCACAGACTAACAAAACTGAACAGTGTAAGAAAATAATATGGTATTTTACTGTGCTGTTTGTGTTAGTATGTGCTCATGCTAGCATCAAATCCTTGTTCTTGGCAGACAGGAGTAGAATGTTGCAGAATGTGGTCTTCTGCTATTGGAGCCCATACACCTCAAACTATGATATGTTCTGCTTTTTGAGATTTTTATTTTTTTTTTTGGTGCTCACCATGGTTATAAAATATGTTTGAGTTACTATACAGTGCATCATAAAAAACATAATTATAATGAAAAAGGGTTTTATAATTTAACTTAAAATTATACAACATATATTCTAGATTTGATGCATGTAAAGTGAAATGTTCTAAGCTTTTTTGTTTTAATTCAGAATTATGACTTACAGCTTATAAAACTAAAAGAAGCCAATATCTCAAAATATTAGAATATTTCATTTTGAGTTTGAGTAAATTACTAATCATACAATATAAATAGGGAAGTCTGCTGATTTCACAGTGGTCCAGATGATGATCACTGAGAACCTTGACAAAGAGAGGAAAACTCAGAAAACATTGCTGAAAGGGCTGTGTTCACTATGCAGAGAGCTGTATTAAGGCATATTCAATTCTATATTCTATTCTACTGAATTTTTGATTTTCATAAGCTGTAAACCACAATGATCAAAATGAAAACAAAAAAGGCTTGAGATATTTCACTTTACATGTAATGATTCTAAAATATCTCAAGTCTTTTATGTTTTCATTTTGATCATTTTATATGCATACTTTTTTTTTTTTTTTTTTTCGGATGCACTGTAGACTAACAATCTGCTTATTTTCCACTTAGCTCTTTCCTCAACCCTGTGCTTCAGCTTGGACACTTCATGCACAAATAATGTTTTTTTTATTATTTTTTTATTATTGTTTTTTTTTACACTATTCTGTGCAAACTTTAGAAACTGTCATTTGTGAAAATCCCAGATCAGTTCCTGAAATACCCAAAATAGCCCATCTGTAAACCGCACCATGGTTAAGGTCACAGTTTTGTCCATTCTTATATTTGATGTGAACACTAATTGATTGTCTTGACCTATTTCTTCATGATTTTATACATGGTGCTGCTGCTACATGATTGGATAACTGCATGAATGTTTGGTGTCCTTTCAGTGTACAACCTATTAATTGGTGAAGAAAAAAAATGTCCCACTAGAGGGCACACTGAGACAAGTTTCACATGGAATGCCTTTATTATTTAAGCAATATCTTTCTTGAGGTCAGGATGTTGTGCTGAAAATCAGCACAGTTGTGATGTAGCCTCAGACACGAGGGCACAGCCCAAATACCAAAGGCATCGCAACAGACAGTTTGTGACAGACACTTTGTGTAATTAACAGAGGGGAAAGTAGTTTTAAATTCTTACTGGTACTATGTAACCAAAAAGTGAGGTGAACAAACCAGGAGGTGTGGACAGTCTTGAAAAACTTATTCTGCTTTAGATGATGAGCTAACTCATCATTCGGTGGTTGAATTAACAGTGTTAAATGCAGTGTGCCATGTAGTGTGTACAATCCCGTGTTCCACACACCAAGTAGTGCCCTTGATCAAGGGATGAAGAGGGATTTGTGATTTATCGTTGTATTAGAAGCTTTGCAGCCCGTTTTAGCCGTAAAAGAAAACACAGATGGTTACGAGGCAATTCGGAACAACATAATGCTATCAGATGTGTTTTCTTGCTGAAAGTGTTTTCGTGACTAGTTTAGAATGTGGGTTTTGGCAGGCAGCTGCTCTCACCTCTTCCAGTACTGCTTGTTATGCTCTATTATAATCACTTGTGGAATTCTTCTCATCCAAACAGATTACTCATCAAGAACCAACTGTTATTAAATTAATATAATTTTTTTTTTTATGTGTAGAAAATGGTATAAAATTAATTATACCACACTTAATAAAATGGTTTAAAATTTAAACTTGTATTTAATAAGGTCAGGAATTTTTTTTTAAATCTTGCGCTTGTTGGATTTTAATGCTAGACTGGTTGTAACTCCACATCCCAAGGCTGTTAAAGAAACATAAGCCAAAACCGAATTAAACACCAGAATGAAACATTAGAGAGTACTTTCACAAATTTTCTTTCACTTCTTTTCGGTCGCTTCTATGACTGATGAAACTACATTTATAATAAAAAAGAACCTTACAGAACCTACCTTTTTAATACTTACCCTCAGGTTTAAGCATATTAACATTTTTTAAAACATTTTATGACAACCCAGAAGAAATAGTGCTTTTGAATAATGAAAAGTTTGCAGAACTACTTTGAGAAAGATTTCACTGCTCCTAAGAAATTAATACGCGTTAATGTGTTGCCTCGTGACCTCATACAACTTAATTTAAATGAGAAGTTGCACACATGCCTACATGGACTAGTTGTGATGTGACTATGTAGTAGTGGTGGCAAGGCTGGAAGTATTGCCAGCTCTCAGCTCCTGGAAGCCATGTTTGGCTTCTGAGCTCAGGGTAGAGTCTGTGCAGAGTTACTGTGCATATTCTCCCCGTGTCCACTCCGGTGTCCTCCTAACTGCAAAAAGCATGAAAGTAAATACAAGCTCTACACTTTGCAGTCTATTGTTGTCAAATTTGAGAATTCTGTCGTTTTTTATGGAATAGGCTTCAGATCCATTGCAACCCCAACCGGAATAAAGTGATCACTGAACGTGAGTAAAGAATAGTAGTAGTAATAGTATCAATATTTAAAATAAACAACACAAAACCAAATTAGATTTTTATTTTTTTTTATTCAATGTTCAGCCAGTCAAAATGGGGAGGGGACTTTTTTTTTTCCTGAAAAGTAACTAAAATATAATGGGACAATTTGACATATTTTTCCATTTCTTTACAAGACAACATATTATCACACATAGAACAAGATAGATCTCCAGAAGTACAACATGCTTCAAATGACATGACACGTACAGAAACAACAGCATAGAAAGTTGACAGGTAGAAAGTTTACAAAACACACAGCCTTTAAGACTACAAACAACACCATAAAGGATTTTGGGGGACTTGGGGTGTAAACAATTCTCTCTCTCTTATTTTTGAGTAAATTGAGTGGAAATTAAAATGTATGCTATTTGTGTTGTCTTTTACAACTACCAAATGCAAATTCAAATAAACATCTCCTTTAATTAGCCTACATCTTACAAGAATGGATAAAAAAAAAAAAGGTAATGTAATTGTGCTCATGGTTGAAATTAAACACAGCTCACAAATACAGGACTCAGGAGATTTAAATAATATTAAGGGAGAAAACATTCTAAAGCTCTGTTCTTAAAAATAACTGAATAGAAAACAACGTAAAAAATGGTTGGTAGGATAAAACTTTTTAATCAGAGTTTGATCAATGAAAAGGATTTTTGTTTTTAACTATACAGTTTTGATTGTCATCACTGTTTGCTAAATTACCTTAAACATTTTCATACTGAAAATATTTGTATACAGTGTCTGACAAAATGTTTTTGAAGAAATATTAGAACAGCTGTAAAAGATCGACTTAAAATCAAACATGTCATAAAATTATTCTCAGCATGGACTACACAAGAATTTTCCTATTTTCCAATTAATTTAATTGCATTTTTTTTTTTTTGCAGTCAAACAAACACAATTAGAGGTTGGCTCATTTAGTTCTGCCCTTTAGATAACGAGCTAATTACCATAATGTGCAAAAAAAAATTTTTTGCTTCTCTATAAATTTGATTAAATCTTTGTTCAAATTTGCTTAAAGCATCAGACTATTTTTAAAGGCTCGACAAGCCTATGAATATGACTTATGCAAAGACCAAACAGAAAGTGAGGGCACATTTCAGTAACACTTCTGCCTATTTACACCAAATTTGATATGCATGTATAGTACATGATTTTGAGGTAGTCTTATCGATTTTTACGCATACATCTTAGTATTGGGTCCAGTTAACCGTTTCTCTGAAACTGCTATATGAGTAGAAATTGTGTCTGCTACATCAACTGCTAGTCTGGCTCACAAGATTGAAAAACCTTTTAACAGTGAAACAATTTATATACAATTTCTGACAAAGGTCTGAAATGCTTTCAGGGCAATAGTAAAAACACTTGTAAAAGATTCACTTCAGAATTCAAATCAACCATGGTATGATACACTGCCTGGCCAGGGGAAAAAAAGGTCATCATTTCAATAGGGTCAAATTATTGGGCTGTATCAAGCAAAGAAATTGCTGGCTATAGGTTAAGAACCCTACAACACCTTATCTAAACCTCGAAAAATAGTGAGGACTGTCAACTTTGTGGAGGAAATTAAATGAATGGAGATCGCTAAAGCCATGGTGCAGTTGCATGGTAAAAAAATCAAAAGTAAAAAACATAACTGTGTTTAGTAGTGAAAGTAAGTAAGAGCATTTCCATAAACACGCACAATGTCATGAAAACTAAGAGAAACACTTGTTAGTGAGCCTAATCAATGAGAATCATTTGCAGCAATGAAAAAAGTTAATGTAGTCCACACTGAACCTATTCTAGCGCGATGGGTGCATCAGGGTAAGAAGGGAAATGGTGCACCCATCATGCGTAGTGTCCAGTGTACAAGCCTCTAGAAGCAGTGTTAAGATCTGGGGTTGCTTCAGTTGGTCAGGTCTCAGCCACATTATGTGGTAATAAACTAAAATAAGCTGATGACCTGAATGTACGGAATGACAAGGGTGTCACATTAATGGAGTTTTTCTTCCCTGATGGTACAAGCATATTCCAGGACTCAAATTGTGAAAAAGTGGTTCTGGGAGCATGAGGAATCATTTTCACGCAAAAACTGGCCACCAGATTGTGCACTGTAATGCTAAAAAGCGCAAGGTTATCAATTGAAATCTTAGACTTAGATGCTTTTTTTATGGCCAGGCTGTGTAAAATGGAAACATTAAATAGAATTGATCCAATTAGCAGTTCAATAAACAAATACATGTAACTGTAATACAAACAATAATGTAATTGAATTACAGGTAGGTGACAAATTAAAGGAAACCAATAATAGACTTGAAACTTCCCTTCTCCTTAGAGGGAGTTGCCACTGCAAATTTATTCTGAGAGATCACCTTAACCTATGATGGAACACGGTAGTGTTCAAGGGCATGATAACACGGTTATCATGCCCTTAACAATTAATTTTGGGGTTGCTGAATGGTTTAGTGTGGATAAAATAATGTAAATCATATCACCATCAAAACACCAACTACTGGAATATTTCTGGTGTTCATCCCTCCAGTACAGTTCCACAGATGCCAGGGTGAACTACCAACACCCTACCAAAACATGGTGTTTCCTGAATTTTTGAACTACTAAGCTAAAGATGGTAGTGTGCATGTTAATGATGTAACAGAGATGCCTGAGAATCATGTTTTCATGGGTATGTTCAGTACATTTGTGTATATAATTGTAATTGAAATGGGAACTTGGGCAGACCTATTTTATGAATCCATGTGCCTCAATATTTATGTTCAAGCTATTGCATACGATCATTGTCTAATATTTATTTTGATTGCAATAATGTGTCAGTATAAATACATAGCCATAAGTTTATGGACACCTGAGCATCACACCCACATACAGTTAAACCTTGGATTGTGAGCATAATTAGATCTGGAAGCAGTACACATAGATGTTGATTAAACGAATGAGGCATGTGCACTGAGACAGAGCATGGGAAACGCATAATCCTGCAGCGCGTGCGAGAGTAAAACCACTGGCTCTGTTGTCATCTTGTGAGGCCGACAAAGCGCACAAGTACTACTCGTGTGTCAAGACCTCACTCGTTTATCAAGTTAAAATTTATTTGAAAATTTTCCTTGTCTTGGAAAAACGCTTGCAGACCAAGTTATTCACAAGTTACTCGCCTCGCAATGCAAGGTTCCATATATATATATATATATATATTTTTTTTTTAATGGATTCCTGATTTAGTTCCCATTTCCTATCTTATTAAACAATTTATCTTATTAAATACATTTTTGGTAAGGATTTCTTGAAGAGCATGCCTTTGGATATTTGTGCCATGTTCATTGTCAGAGTTCTGTTTCATCCAATTACAGTGATAGTTGGATTTGGAGTTAGGCCCTAATAGTTCCTGTAAAGGGAAATTGTAATACTCTAACATGAGTCATTATAGACTATTGTGTGTTTCAAACAGTTTGTGACCCACATATGAATTTGATAGTCAGGTGTCCAAATATTTTTGGCCATATAGTGTAAGTAGATTTCATACTACATATTGGTTTCTATTAGACAATATAAAAACATAAAAGGTAAATTGGCCACAATTCTTTCAGTAGGCTGAGCCAGGATTTAGGATTGCATGTAGTAGTGATAAAGACTGTAAATTCTAATTTTGGCCCGTCTTCTTTATAAAAACCCTCACAATCAGCCCCCTCTATGATAAACAATATGAGACAATGAAAAACAAGGATTGCAAATAACCATGACCAAAACAAGTTTACATCCCCACTGTGTAAATGTCCTTCATGTTTGTTACACAACTGACTGGCCCAACACAATCTAGATTTCTATAATGCTTACGTCTGTATAAAAATAAATCAGTTACACTGTATGTGTACAACTTCGAGAGTGTGTGCAGGAATTTAAATTAGAACATTACCATAAGGACAAGTCTCCTCATAGTGAACCCATTCACACACTCATAAACAGGTGTTGTAGACATTCAGACATTCATACCTGCAATAAAGTAAGGCTAGTTTCTTTACAGGTTCTTTAACTTAAACTTGATATAAAGCCTATTCTTGTAATGGACTCTGGACAACGGCTAGATGACTTTGGCAGTGAAAGACTGTCCCTGTCTGTACCTTACAGACCCGTTCTGTTTGTTCAGTGTTGAATTTTCCTATTGTAACCTGGCTGCACAAGCTAATTATGTCATATTTTGACAACAGTCACATTTAATTCAGTTTTCCTAGGAGCATGCGAATGCAGGCTACCTAATACCAGTGCAGCAAATGCACAAAAATTGGGAGAGACAAGAAGAGATTATGACCTGTGGTACATCTGTGGTCATTGTACTGAGTGTTCAGGTTTTCTTTATTCATTGCCATTGCTTCCCTCCATGCTCCTTTTTTCTCTGTAGTCACTATATTCACTCAAATGTCTCAAAGGCTTTCATCAAATGTGTTGGAACGTCCTCTGTCTGCTCTACATCTATGTAAAGCATCTAATGCCAAATGATTATCGTGACTTACACTTGGATTGCTTCCCAATGAGAATCGACAGTTCTGACCCAATAGTCGCTGTGCAGCCTCTAGGTGGTTGGTGCCCCTCTGGTACCCAATATTTAGGTGAGGCTTGTTGGCCAGACCTCCAAGCAGACAGTCTGATGGACTGCTTTCTCTGAGATGTTCTTCATCATCTGTATCAGCATCAATGTACCTATTGATAGAGGCATCATGAAATGTGAAAACTGTAGGTGTAAGTGCAACTCCCTCTGGTGTCTTCGGTGGAGTCCTGCTGCTAGCTGTAGTGTAGATAGATACTTCTGGGCTGATCAGGGAACGATCTGAGGGAGCAGAGCTGTCTGATAAAAGGCAACCTGCTGGACTTGAATCCCCATAACCGTGATGGTTCACTCTTAGAGAATGTCTTTTTAGAAGTGCTCCACCATGATGTGAACCCTCTATGTCAGGAGGTTTTGCAGCGGAACATGGTGGAGTAAGCATGGATTCATGCTCCATGGTGGTCTGAAGGCTTGGATTACCACTGACCCGTCCTGATAATCCAGAACTGTGTGAAAAACGAGAACTCTCTGGGAGTGTCAAGCCCACTACTGGACTGAAAGGGAATCGTGTATTTTCTTGGAAGTCTGTGGCACAGCTGATGTAGCTGTCAATACTGGACAGACTTTTCATATCCACCACTCCTTCATGGCCTCCAAAAGGACCAGCTCCTTGACCTGGCATGGTACCTAGCTCAATCTCATCCCTCCTTCTACCTACTCGGGATGAGCTCCTGTCCTTGGTGTTGAGGTTTGGTTGTGACTGAGTCTTGGTCATCTGGTTATACACTTCCTCTAATTTTTGTGGATTAAGTCTCTGAGGGCTGGAAGGCCTGGCCTTGCTTGGGGATCCCTGTTCTTGACTAAATGAGCGATTGGAGCTGGAGTCAGATGCAGCTCTCTTTGTTGACCATTTCCAGCGACTAGGTGAAAGATGGTTGTCTTGAAGCTTCTCGCCCTTCTCCATCACAACCACATCAAGAAGCTCAGCACCACGAGAAAACGCATCCCTGACATTCATAGACACTATGCTGCCATTGCGCTTGGCTCGTTCTAATGCCTCACGCCTCTTGATGGCTTTCTCTTGTCTTTTCTGCTCCTTATAGAACTCAGAGAAGTTATTTACAATGATAGGGATAGGGAGTGCAATGACCAGAACTCCAGCAATGCAGCAGAGGCCGCCAACTATCTTGCCTAACAATGTCTTTGGGTAAATGTCTCCGTATCCCACAGTGGTCATGGTAATAGTAGCCCACCAAAAGGAGGCAGGTATGCTCTTGAACTTTGTGTCATCTTCATCCTTTTCTGCAAAGAAGACCAAACTTGAGAAGATCATAATGCCCATTGCTAAAAAGAGTATTAACAGGCCAAGTTCATTGTAACTACGCCGTAATGTGAAGCCAAGTGACTGTAGCCCAGTAGAGTGACGAGCCAATTTTAGGATTCGTAAAATTCGCATAATCCGAAAGATCTGCACCACTCGCCGTACATTTTGGAATTGCAGTACACTTTTGTTGGACTCTGTGAGGAAGATGGTAATATAGTATGGAAGGATCGCCAACAGGTCAATGACATTGAGTGGACCTTTGAAAAACTTCCATTTATTGGGTGCAGAAAGAAAACGAAGAAGATACTCCATGGTAAACCACGCAATGCAAACTGCCTCGACATGGGCCAGTTGAGGGTTGTCTGTGCTCTGGCCAAACTCATCTATGTCTTGCAGTTCTGGAAGTGTGTTGAGAGACAGAGCGATGGTAGACAGCACAATGAACAATATGGAGATAATGGCCAGTACCTGTAGATTAGAAATAATAGAAACACAATTAGAGAAAAACAATTTGTGAGGCCCTGTTCTTTTACAGTTCCTAAGGTTTGTGCATATAATTGTATTTTTGTCATTTATATCAGTGACTGCTTTTCTTATACCCCAAATAAAATGTGCACACACGCTGGTCATTTTATTAGGGATACCGGTATACTTGATAATCAGTAAATCACGTGACAGCACAATACTTAAAATCATAAATTACAGATAAAGGACTTCAATTTTTTATTATTCAATTTATTATTAACAAACACCAGAATGCGGGAAAACGTGATCTCTGTGAATTCGACCGTGGTTGTTAGTGCCAGATGTGCTGGTAACTAACAACCATGGTTAAAGCCACATCGACCAAAGCTCTCACCATGTGACTGCACGATTTTAAGTATTATGTTGCTACAACACCAGTAAAAAGGTTAAGATTTATTGATAGCTTAGAGGGATCAACTTATGAACATTTTGGCAGGACATCTATCTTTAAATTATTATTGAACGTATATATAGCACCAAGCAGTACCAGTCAAATTTTATAACCTGCCAGAGCTTCACAAAAGTTTTGACAATGCAGTGGACCAAACCTGTCCTTCAACCAAGGAATATATCAGTATTGAATAGATTTGTAGTGAATTATCAGAGGGCCTAATGTCAGGATGACCACATACAAACAATATATTGTATATAATGTGTATTTCTGTGTTCAGTACTTTTTTTATATTAAAGACAAACTGTAATTTATATAATTAATAACACGGTTTAATCACCTTTAATTGTACGCATGCATTCATTTTTATAACGCTCAGCTAATCATAAAACATAAAGAAAAACAAACAAACAAAAGTAAAGCTAACTTGTACATTTTACCGAAACCTATTTTTTTTTAGAAAAAGAAAAAAGCACAGACTACAGATGAACTGAGGGTATTCACTGACCTGGGTGTTATGATAGTGTGGAAAGAACTGCCTGTGATATTGTAGCAGCTCGAGTCCAAAACCCACTGTGCATTAGTCATGCAGAGAACAGCCCCAATACTAATTAGTCTTTATCATGTTTAAGTACTAGCACAGGAGAGCAAGGAGCATGTTTCATACGACTTTGCTTTTAGCATCTGACTGAGGTGCTGATGAAATTGGTACACTGTAATAAAGGGAAGCAGAGATGCACAGACCTGCAGGTAATAGCTTAATGCAACCAGAGCAGGAGGATCCTAAATAAACATACGGTATGCAACCCTCCCCACACACAAACATTCTTACATGACGATGTTCTCCTCAACATACTGAGAAGGCAGTTGCTCAGCCTAGACACCATTCACCTGGTAGCTCTTAGCCGCCACCAATCAGAGAGGGAGAGCACTGTTGCCATGATACTGTGGCAGATGTGAATGAAGAGCTTGTTTACCTCAGTTTCACTGTTTATTTCCTTTAGCATTTTATTCTGTCTGCTTTAAAGTAATTTATTAGACATATAGCCCCTCACTTTGCTTCTTCATGTAATTAATTTTTCTGTTTTCCAAGTGTCCAAAACAACACAATTATAGCTGATTAATGATACACACTGTCATAGTGTATAGTTTAATAAATGGTCTGAATGAGATCAAAACAAGAAAAAAAGCAGGGAGATTGAAAAAAAAACTGTCTTTTTTTTAGTGCATTGCTGGTGTGTGTGTGTGCGCGTGTGTGTCCTTATAAAAAAGTAAAAACCACCATGTGTGGGTCCCTGCGGAAAAGGATCACTCTCACCATTGGCCATTCTAAAACTTTCTCTAACAACTCCCATCTACACCCCCCCCCCCCCCCCGACCTTGACCAGACCTTGCTCCAGAACTGTATCCATAGCAACCATGTCTATACACAACAGGAGGCCAAAGCATGGAATGGCTTTTAAGTTCATGGTGATTTCTTTCCTCCTATCCCTTTATCCTTTTGTCCCCCTTGTTGGTTCTGTTTCCCTGTTTTCTTTAGAGCTGCAGTCCTTAATGTTTAAAGGGCAACATTTTGATGGTTGGGTTTGATAGGCAGCTGTCAGGTTTAATGAGCTCACTCTTTTTTTTTTTTTTTTCAGTTCTAACCTTCAGGACCCAAGGGATCAACATGACTCTCATTCTTTTACACTATGATCCCATCTGGGAGCAGCCTGCCATCAATCCTATTAGGTCCATTAGAATTCATAATGATTCATAGTTTGATACAAATTGGTAGTAAATTTATATTATTTTCAAATAAATAATACTTAAAAAAAAAAACTAATAATACAAAGATAAAATTCATTCCATGAAAATTCATTTCAACAGAAAGACTGGAAAAGCATTTTCCCTGTTTGTCTCAGACAAACTGGTTAACTGATTAACTAACTGGTTAATGGGTTAACTGACATATATGATGGTCACTGGTTAAAGCATCAGGCTACTAACTGGAAGGTTATGAGCTCCAGTCCGAGAATTGTTAAGTTGCTACAATTGGATCTTTGAGGAATCCAAATCACTTTTTTAATTGTCAGTTTCTTTTACAATTTAGTCAATTGTAAACGCATTTAAATATAACTTGTAGTCAGGACCATTGAGCAAGACAGAGAGTATGTGCTGTGATTTGAGCAGACTGTTTCTAAACCTGCCTCCAAACCATTCAGAAAGTGACACTGTCTCTATGGTTACCACATGAAGACCATGTTTTCCCTATTTTCCAAAATAGTCAGCTGACAATGTAGGCACACACAATAATGCTAATGTACAAAATCTAGTGAAAGTCAATACAGTCCAAGTCTTTACAAAGTGCCATATGTGACTTAAAAATTAGATTCCCTTTCTCTTGTTTTCTTGTTCGTTCTTAATTTTTTTTTTCCCAGCAGTGTTTTTGCAGTCCTTGAGGCATGAACCAAAGTGCAGCTGTGCACTGTACACACGCGCACACAGGCAGATGACCTAAATGACTGGTCTATGGCAGAGACACATTTTCTCATATTTTATTCATGTAGCTGGGTGCTGGGGGAGAATCCTGTCTTAGTGTCTATATTTAAACCCACCCAGACACTTACAGAGCTATTTATAGTATAACTGAGGGGACAAGAGTAGTCTAGAGAAGTGTCCTTTCTAGAAACAAATACACCTTTTTTTTTAATCCTTATCCTGGTAAGATCATTACACTGACATCATTATTAATGCAACTATTACATTAACTGTATATGCTGAACAGCATGTGGCACAATACCAGCATATGGTTTCTGGTAATGTACGTATGCGGATGGGTACAAAGATGTCAGTGAAAGAAATATGCCTCATTCACTTAACAGACTCTAATCACAAAGGCACACACACACACACACACACACACACACACACACACACACACACACACACACACACACACACACACACACAGCAGCAGCAACATACAAAGTATTTAAGACATACATATCATCCCAACCTTACATACATACAAGCTAATCTTGGTAGAGACAGCTGTGCGTCCAAGCATACGACACTGTTGCTATGGTGACACTGACGACAGGCTTTTTAGCATTGCAGAGATGGAAGTGTGTGTGTGTAGTGAATGAGTGTGAAGAAGAGAGCATTGATAAAACACCAGAACAAAACCACTATAAACAAAGGTTACAGACAATAGCAGCAGGACTGGTGTAAACATATAACACCTTACAATATTTACATTTAGGTGTATTGTAACAGACCTGCAAACTGCAAAGATTTCTCCATACACATCTTAAATTATTAATGCATTACTGTTATTCATGCACACTGACTTCCCCCATCAAATGTAAATATAAAAATACTAGAATAATTTCACATTTGCTGATTAAGGTATGAAGACAATACCTTAATCAGCAAATGTGAAATGACAGATTTTCAAAAAAGGGTCATAACAGAAGCCTTCTGTTGTTTTATGGCCAAACTTGCTATTTTCCTATAACTATGAGACAGAGCATAGCTACCGTGCCATCTGGCTTAATGACCTGATCAAGGCTATGCATCTGAACACACTTTAATGTGCTTGACAATTAAGCAATATCACACCAGAGGGAGTGCTGTTGTGTTGAATATCAGCATTGATGAAATGCCTTTCGGCACTCCCTGGCACACCCTTGTACCTATGTCTGCATTCCAGCCATTATGATGTTCAGTACAACAGCATGACCTTAAGTGCGATATTGTTTTTATACAACAGTTCCACAGGCACCATTTATTGTCACCAGATTATGATGTGTTTGTTTATTTAAACGGTAATTTAGCTCCGCCAACTCATCATTACAGTTAGCGCCATTAACAGGGATTTAAAAAGTTTTCAATTCTTACTTGTTGCCAAAAGGTGAAGAGAATAAACAGTGGAGGTGGTGTACAGTCCTGAGAAACTTACGAGATTTACTTTATATTTCCACTTTGAGGGTCCGGGGTTAAATCCCAAACAGTGTTAAATGTAAAGTCAGTGCTCTAGGATGTACAATCGCATGTTTCACACACCAAGGAGTACCCTTAATCAGGGGTTATAGAGGGATTAGGGTTTCAGCCTTGTGCTAGAAGCTAATTAGCTTTGTAGCTTATGTTAGTCATGAACAAAACAACACAGATAATACAGAGGCAATTTGAAACAACATAAGAGAAATGACTAATGAGACAAAGGCTTGTTTAAGATGATGTACCTTTATCATGTGTTTTCTTGCCAAAAGTGCCTCTGTGACTGGCTTTGAATGTGGGTTTTGTCAAGCAGTGGCTCTTCACTGGCAACCAGCAGTTAGTGTAATTAATGATTGTTAGAACACCTGTGACGTGGAGTGATGCATTTATTTAAACGTCCCAGTGCTGTTATGCTCTATTATCACCATTTGTGGAATGCCTTTCATCCAATCAGATTACAACTACCTGTTGTATAACTAATGGTGAATGTTTTTTATTGAAAACAAGCTCCTCCAAATTGCACCAACAGTAGATTAATGTTTAAATGAGTGTGTGAATGTCAATGATGCTTTGTGGGGACTTCTTGAAAAATGTTCCTAAGATAGGACCAGTCATAGAATATTAAGAAGATGCAAAATAAGAATTATTTTTGTGTATTCAGTATCGTTCTGCCTAGACACATTCAGTGTGTAGCCGAAAGTATGTGGACACCCGACCATTACCACTATGGCTGGTGATTTGATGGTGAATTGATGATATTGGTCAGATCTGGCAGGAAACCCACAAAAACTCAAAGAACACCTGGCTATAACCATGGTGATTATAAAAGTATTTCTGGGTGCAATACCATAAATCTAAAAAACTGGGTTCTTTTTTTTTTTTATACTAATGAATCACTGTCTGCCCTTGCAGGCACAATTTCATTAGAATTGGACAGTTAAACATCGAAAAACCATTGTGAAAGAAAGAAGGCAATAGGAGAAAAAAATTTTTCATAAAACTAAAGCTTGTCCAGAGTTATATTGTCTGAATACAGAACATGAGTAAAAAGGGTTTAATAGTCTGGGCAAAGATTGCAAAAAAAAAAAAAAAAAAAAAGATTTGGCAATGGGCTTGTGAAATTATGAAGTAGACTGTACATCAAAATAAAGAAAAGGCAAATCTAATTAGAATTGCAGTGAATTGGAGTAATTATAGATGGACGAGAAAGAGGAAATGGGTATTGGAGAAATCCTGTGAAACTCTGTGCAAGATTACACCCTGGAGTTGTGAGGAAGCAAAATTATCCATTGTACCTCCAGGCCTCCCTCTGACCAGAATTGCATAAAAATTCAACTGTGGTTCAAATTACCCTTGGTGAAGGGCAGGCTAAGCAGTTTCTACATCCTTGGAAGGATTTCCTTCTTAATAGCTTATTGTTATCAATGTTGTATTTAGAATTTGAGACTTGAATCGAAACATCATGCTCAAAATACTACTAAAGAAGATTAAACAATCTTCAATGATTTTGCCACATTCAGAGAAAACACCTTTTATGGAGGGAATATTTTAATGCCAAAGGTAAGTATAGAGGAGAATAGAATGTTTAAATGTTTAAATGGAATATAAATCTTTGAGGACAAAACCTCTACTGTAGTAATTTTAAGGAAAGTGTGACAATAGTGCTCTTGCAATCATGTGATCCAGAATCAAAACATTCACCATTTTGCCTGGCAACCATGCCTGCCACAGATAACACCGCCAAGCCAAATACTAATGAATCGCTGGCCAGACTTACACCCATAGATTTTATTGTACACATGACAAAAAAAACTGGTATGTTGAGAAATTTCAGTCACTGGATATTAATAATTTTTATTAAGCAACGGCTGTTCTTTAAAACACTTCGGCGTTCAGTGCCCTGGCAGATTCATTATATGGTAATATTTACAGCTGTCTCATCAAGCATGATTAAATGTGGGACTACAGTATAATTTACTAAATCTTGAAACCTTGTTTGTGCAGAGTATCAGTGTAGTTTACTTACTGTTATTAAACATATCAGTTTCTGACCTATTTCTCTTGATTAAACATTAGTATGCCATGAGTTCGCTTACAAAGCAGCAGCAGATGTGAGTGAATTCAACAGTTGTTTTTCAGTGACAATCATTTTTCACATACAGACTTGGGGTGCTGTGTGTGAACTTCTCTCCCTGCTTCTCTTTTTGAGCTTCTCTTTGTCAACACAAAAAAACACCAATAAATAACCTTGATAACAAGCCACATGTGGAAAGCCTTTCGTGTTACATGCAGGCGATGGTCAACCATGCCCTTGCTGCCACAGTTTCTTTCTCAGAAAGAAAGAAAAAAGAGAGAGAAAGAAAGACCCAAATTTTTAACCCAATTTTTTAGACCTAATTTAACCAGATTTAAGCTTTGAGGAAACATTAAGAATGCATTAACAATAACAATATAACAAATTCTAACTGGATACCATCAGAAACTTAAAAATATAAAACAAAATGACAGCCCCGGTCATTTACCAAATTTATATCAGCATTTATTTGTTTATTATGATACCTGAAATTATGTTTAACAAAGATTAGCCTTGTCACTCCTAATTTCCAGCTGATAAAAATGTCTTCTAAGTTTTTCACCTCATATATTATGGCATTCCCCACACACAACATCCGTCCAGTATTGTAAAACTGCAGGCAAATTAACAGACAAACCGGCAGCTGGTTTGGTTGTACAACCAGGTCTGACATCACACAGAAGAGCTCTATATGTAACGACGCGGGTCTCACGAGGGGAAGAACGCGTGAAAATGCTTTGCACTGTTCAGTACTATGGAATAAAATCTGTCAAAAATAATCATGTGTAAAAAAAAAAAAAAAGATTTGTGTGTAATTCTGTGTGTAATTCTGTCCGAGATGGATTCCAAAATCTACGGCCACAATAGCCTACAGATACGATAGTTTGTGTTTGTTACAGTACAACTCAAATATACGACTCTGACCGTTTACAGTCACAAAACTTGTGTTTACTCCTCTGTTAAGCAGATGAATTGCAAAATTACACCTACAACTGTGTGTTAGTTCCTAGCTCTGTGTGTAGTTCTTAGCCTGTCATATTGGTTTATCTCCTGTTTAAGTTCATGTTCTGTTCCCATTGTTCCCCTGTTTTGTTTTCATTAAAGGACTTTCAAGCACGTCACCTCTGCAATATGCTTCTTCCTAAAACCAAAACAATGGCATAGCAGAGGGGCCTCCCTTGAAAATTTTTTTCAGGGGGCTATGACCATGACGCCGGGGCAAGCGACCTTCATGGGGAGTCAGCTTGCCATCTGGCGGAACAACAGCGAGTGGAGCGACTGCCGCCGGAGCGACTCGGAAGGATACTGGAGAGGGTGAGCGAATGACGCAGCCGAGCTGGAAAGGGTCTGTGTGCCCTCAGAAGGAGGAAAGCGAGGAGCATCAACGATGGAGGCTAGTGCTCCAACAGCTGGCAGGTGAGCTCATCCAGCAGATCAATGTGTGCAGGTCCACAAATGATCAAGACCGGATGCAAACACTGCTGGAGATGGGTGCACTGCTCCAGGACCAGCTCGCCCAACTCAACAGAGAGGCAGGGTCAAGCTCAACACCCAAGGAGGAGGCCCAGACTCTCCAGTCAGCCCCCGAGGACGGCCAGAATCTCCAGTCAGCCCCCGAGGGCGGCCAGAATCTCCAGTCAGCCCCCGAGGGCGGAACAACTTGGGGCGAATCTCTAGTCAGCCTCAGAGGAGGGCCAGAACATCTTGGCACAAGCCTCAGATTACTCTCCCTTCCACCTTGCCCAGGGAAAATACCTAGCAGCCTCACTGTGGGGAGGACAGTTCTAGGACCTTGGGGAGGGTGTCCGGGACCTCCATTGGCGCCCCGGTGTTGCGCCTTTTGGGAGGGTAATGTCAGAGATAACCCCTAGGCGCCTTTGGTTTTCTGTGTTTTTTATGTGTTGATAAACTCCATTTCCCAGAATGCACCTCTTTCAGGTGATGGAAGCGTTTCAGTTAGTCTTGGTCTTGCATCTGTTCTATTTTGTTTGCTGTTCAGTCAAGTGATTTGTTGTTTGTTTTCTTGTGTTCATTAGCTCTATGTGTCTCCTAGCTCTGTGTGTTAGTTCGTAGCTCTGTTCCTAGCTCTGTGTGTAGTTCCTAGTCTGTGTGTAGTTCCTAGCCTGTCATATTGGTTTATCTCCTGTTTAAGTTCATGTTCTGTTCCTCTGTTGTCTTTTCATTAAAAGACTTTCAAGCACGTCACCTCTGCAATATGCCCACGTACAGCACCCGTGACACGAATGCAGTGTGTTACAGCACTGTCAAAAATACGTCATCAAGGCCACATACACAGGTATTACTATCGAAGGGAAGAGGAGTTGATTTGGCGGCAAAAAAAACCCGGTGGTTTAAAACGACAAACCATCTTGTACGTCATGGACGTAGATTTTGGAATCCAACTCGGACAAAACACAGAATTACACGCGAATCTTTTTTTTTTTTTTACATACAATTATTTTTGACAGTGATTTTATTCCATAAGAACGGGCAGATCCGCAAGCTGCTACCACGTGAAGTTCTGGACAGGCAAAGGCGGCCATTTATAGACACAGGGTTGCCAGGCAATGCCGCAATCAGCATGAACGCGCCTCACCTGGCGGTGTGTTTATTTAAGGGTCCTGATACCTCGGCACTTCGTGCGATCATTTAGGTAGCACCGGAAAGGTATCAGGGCCAAAGACAAAGAAAGAAAATACAAGCGCGCAGAAAATCGCAAAGACCCAGCCTCTGCCTCCCTGAGACGCCGGTGAAAGAGAGAGAGAAAGAGAGAGGCGCGTTGACCTTCAAGCACACGCTCTCAGGCTAAGTATGAAGTGTACACAAAAAAGACTTAAACCCCTCTCTCTCCCATAAATCCTCGGTAAATGCATAGGCCCCGAGAGGAAACAAGTTTCATTTTTAGTTACCAGAGCCCCATCCGGTCTGGTGCAGATGGCGGAGCTCTGTTTATTTTGTTTTCAGTGTCATTTCATTTCCTTTTAAGTTTCTAATTAATAATCCCGCGCTATCTCCAAATGGAAAGGTCTTCCCGTGATTATCATAGACACTCTCACACACTCCTATTTCGTTGACCCCCTCTAAAGCCCTGCGTTAGGGCTCTTATAATATTATAACATTGTCGTGGTACGGCTCTCCATACTTCCAACACTATTCCCCAAGAAGTGGTGTACTTTAACTTTAGCAACAAACTAAATAAAATATTTTTATCTGTAAACATACGGAATGTATTTACCTCTGGATTATAATGAAGTAGTTTAAGATTTTGACCACTAAAGCAACTACTCCTGCTTTACTGGCTCTGCTTTACTGGCTCGTGTTTAATGAATTAAATAACAATTGGCCCTTGAGATGAATTTGGGCACAAGTTGTGACTTTTGACAAATTTTAACTGCTTCTCAAGCAATAGCTATCTTTACCATCAGTTGTCCATTTTCACTTGAAAATACAGTGTGTTTAAATAACAAACTAATTAAATATATTTTTAACAGTAACAATCCGACTGCATTTGGATCATTGCCTACACTTTATTTTTAATTCTCCTTTCATCATGCCGCCACAAACTATCACTGAGAGTTACATTATGGACTCAGCACACGCGGCACACTCTTACTTTAGCACCGAATCACAAGCTATCACCATGGAAACTAGTGTAGTTCACCATGGAAACATGACTTGGATGTCAGTGGTGGAATTGAATGGGTTTGCTGCGATTAAAGGTGCAAGTACTCACAAGGAATTCATACGTACAATCTATACACTTCAAAACCTTGTCTGCAAATATGTTAAATGTATATTTAATCAAATATATTAATTTATATTTGATCACATAGAGTATATTTGCCATTAGATCATGGTACAAATAGAGTACCATGCCAAGGTACACTGATGTCTGCCAAAATATATTTTGTCCCATAAATATAAAAATCACACTTTAGAATTTATACTTAAAAAAAAAAAAAAAGCAGGCACATTATTTAGTGAGGACATGAATGAAGCTCAGAGTCAGGGGAGTGAAAGAGAGGAAGGGGAGGGGAAGGGAGAGTAGCATTGCACTGAGAAAATAAAAGAAAGAAATACCGCAAGATCAAAATATTAGTTGTGATTTATTATTATTATTATTATTATTATTTGGCAATGGCTTGGAGTGCAGTGATGGCAAGAGGCAAAGGTGTATATAGGGAAAGCTGGTATGGTACAAATGGTCAAGCAAGCAAAGACCACTTTAAATTGAAAAAATTTACATTTAAAAGTAAGGCTCAGTCTTTGGCATCCACATCCTATTTGTTGCTGTTATCCAAAATCCTGTAAATTATTATTATTTATTTATTTATTTATTTATTTAGCAAAAGAACGAACAATCGCACAACCAAATGTCATGAGTAAATATACATGGGTAATAAGAAACTAGGCATTAAAAATTGGTAATAAAGTACATATTTCTAATACAAATTGATTAAAACCAACTGCACATGTACTTTATTACATAGGAAAATGCACCAGTGGCATCAACCAGTTTCCTCAAACAGCTGGGGATAAAATTAATGGGATATCTTCTGAAGGAAGTCCTTTGGAATATTGCTGAGAACCTCCTGAATCCGTGCCTCCATGCACAGTAAGAGCAAAATGGGGTGGTGCAACATGGGGTGG